>CAUYRT010025980.1:0-45668 GCA_963574885.1 Lepilemur ruficaudatus | reverse complement strand
GCAGGGTAACATGAGAAAGAGTGCAGAGAGAGATAGCTATAGAACCAATCGCTGTACTAGATAGATGCATATTCAACGGGTGGACAGCTCTTTGTTCGCTGCCTGAACTGACCCTATAAAACCGCCCTTCCTGTGCTGCCCAGGGTCCTTTGTCCAGAGAAGAGGCCACTGCATGTTGGCGCTCTGAGACATGGACCCTAACTCGAGTTAGTTGGTAATAAACTCCTCTTGCTGATTGCAGCCTCAGTGACTCTGTCTCTCTGTTTGGTGGTACTGCGACTCCCTATCTAACAAAACAAACTGTAGTCTAGGGCTTGGTGTTATGGATCAGAGTGTGCTGATTGTGGGTGGGCCTCCTCAATGTTTCACCACTGAGTTGGTCCCACCCTCTTACATGTCTCAGTTTCTCTCTTGCGGGTCCAGCACCTCTCAGAGGGCTCAAAATGCCAAGTGATCAGCTCTTATAAGCGTTTCCTGGACAAGCCTTCTTTTAATTAATTTGTTAGGGGGTTCCCTATGGGGCCATTAGCACTGTTATGGTCCGGACTGTGAGAAAAGACCACCTGGAAATCTAATTGAGCCTAATTGGAATTTATTAGCTGGCCATTGGCTACCCTCTGCGCTTGCTCTGAGACAGGCTTCCAGAGAGCAGCAGCGAATCAGGAGAAGCTGGCCCCTTTTAAAGGCAAAAAAAAATACTCTGAAGAATTACCTAATTTTGCAAGCACAGTTACAGAAGCCAAAAAAAGCACTGATACATTCTTATCTTGTTTTAGTAGGATCAGGGGGAGTTGGGAACCTTCCATAGTTTTGAGGTGGGTTTCATAGGAGTTACCAGTTGCAGCTAAAATTTAACTCTGGAGCAGTATGATCACAGACAATATTACTCTCAGTTAAAAATACATTTCACATTCTGCTATCTAAGCCAGAGCACAGCTGTCAGGCACCTCAGCTCTCCAGGGCATTTTGACCCTGAGCTGCTATTTTCACCCTCCTGCTCAGTTTTTAAGCTTAGACATATTAGCAGAAGCAAGATGGCAGGTTCAGAGTCAGATAAGGGCCAGCTGAAAATTTTCCACTCTCCTAAACAAGCAAGCATATTGCAGAAGCTAATGACTGGTTAGGTCCCTAGTCCCTAACAGTGTCTCAGGGAATCCCCCAGACAACTCCCACTCAGGACCCTGGTCACCCAGGGCTGCCAAGGTTGGGAGGAGATTAAGATGCCCCTTTTCTTTGGAGCTGAGGAACTTAGTCTCTCATTTATCTACGAACAAGACGGTTAAGTTTCCTCTTTTGCAAATGCACAGAAAAGCCAACTGAGATTAATTTTAGGATAAAAATAAAATAGAGAAGGCCCTTTATAATGCACCTCCAAATCTAAATTAGGATCCCAAACAACAATTCCTAGGGAAAGAACCAGCTCAGAGTAAACCAAGACCATCAGCCAAAAATGGGAGGTCCGGAGCTCAGGAGGACTTATCAGTTCCGCCAAAGGATAAGCCTGGAGTTTGTGGGGAGGGGGCCCAAAAGGGCCATACCAGTACCTGGTGCTGAGTTCGGGCTACTCCTTTGGCAATACTGAGTCTTCAAGCCCCATGTTGGGTGCCAATCTTGTTAACAGAAAAGCCAAACTCTAATAAACTCTATAAAATAATTTTAAAGAAATTTATTCTGAGCCAAATTTGAGGACCATGGCCCAGAGCCACGCCCAAGAAGCCTTGAGCAAGTGGACTTGCTGTGGTTGGGTTACAGTTTGGTTTTATACATTTCAGGAAGACAGAGATTACAGGTAAAGTCATAAATCAATACATGGAAGGCATATATTGGTTTGGCTCCAAAAGGTGGGCCATCTCAAAGTGGGATGGCTTACAGGTTATAGGTAGGTTTAAAGATTCTTTGACTTGTAAGTGGTTAAAGACATGAAGCTTTGTCTAAAGGCTTGGAATGTTTTAAGATAAGGAGGTCTGTTAATCAGAGATGAGCAGGAAATATATGCAGGAAATACTAGACTTGTGTTTCCTGTAACATATATTTGCAGGACAATGTATTTGTTATGTAAATTTGACATATATTTGTTGTGTAAATTGAGGACCTGCAGGTTTGTCTTGCTTACTCTTAGGCCTGTTAATGGGTTATGAAGGATACCTCCAAGAGGGGAGGGGGGCATGATGAAGCATGTCTGACCTCTCTCCTCCTGGCAGGCGGTTTAGGTTTATGATAATCCCCTAGGCCAAGAGGGGGTCCCTTCAGTCAGCCAGTGGGGGGAAGCCTTAAGATTTTATTTTCGTTCACAGCTATAATGTCTTCTCTGAGATGGTAGATTTGGCAAGATGAAGGGAAAATGCCTAAAACTTTTTGGTTTCATCTGGATACTATGATAACTTGTTGATTTGAAAATGCATTTAATGGTTACTCAAACAAATCTTGAATCCTTTCATAGTTGACTCTGTCACCCGTGATACAAATACGTGGATGTGTTTCAGCCTACTTGCAGCTGCTTTCTCTGTTTCTTTATACCTGTTTATGTACATGCGCAGTAAGTCTGTGAAACAGATTTAGGAATTCTTACATATATCACATTGTGCTGTGTCCTGGATAATCACATGTTTTCCTGTAAACCAGAAGTCAACTGTAGTATTTCCTGCATGTGCTGGTTCACCTCTTCAACTGTGGGGCATGGTGCATGCATCAGTTTGGAAAATAGAGCCAGATAAACTGTAGCATCTGATTTTGTTACATAGGTTAAGGTCCAGTCAATGCATTTAGTGGAATGAGCTCCTGATTGTGATTTTGTGGCCTTATTCAAATATCTGTCTTGCTGTATGTAACAAATGTCTTCCTGAAAAATTGAATATGCAGCACATTTTTGGCAGTTGACTCATATTTTAATTGCTGTAGATTGAATTTGAGTTGCTGAGCCTTGTAGTGATTTATTCAGTGACAAATTTTATAGCATAAATAGCTGTCCCTTAATTTCTTTCTTTTGCAAGTTCACATTTTAAAATAGAATGGTATATTAAATTGGATTACATTCATCATTAAAATAATACCATTTATACAACTCTTTATAAATTTCTAAGCACTTTCATATATATTATCCTATTCTATCCTAATCATAACCCTGTTGAGTTTGGCAGAGTACATAGTAATTACTCCTTGTGGTTGAGAGAGGTTAAGTGATTTGCTCAAAGTTAAATGGCAATCTATGGCAGAATGTGGATCAGAGCCTAGGTTTTCAAATTCTACCATGATCCAGTGTTATTTCTACTGTAACAATTCTCTTTATAAAAAAGCTATTATTATACAAATGGGAAAAAACCAAAACTGTTATTAAAATAAACACTATGCCAATAAATAGACTATTTTATCTGAAAAATAAATGCTTAATTTAACTTAATAGGTTTTTGTTTGTGGTTTGGTGTATTTTGTTTTATGTGTATTTGCATAGCTTATCATGCCTCAAGTTCTGATAGTTTTAGAATGGATTTGTTAAGCATTTATTGAACTCCAACTTTAGAAACATGATTATGGCTAATAGAAAAGAAAGAGACTTGGTTCTTGTCTTTGAAGAGTTTATATAATAGTTGAATGTATATAGTAATATGTATAACAATTAGAGAAGAATTATATTATAATGTATAATTGTATTCAAAATAGTATACTTCAATAAACTATACAAATGAGAGATACTGAACTGTCATAAGGCTTAATTTATTGGGGGTTAATTTAGTTTGGGAAAGCTTCCAGAAAAGTTAGGTTAGATACTTGCTGCACGACATGTATAAGAATAGAAGTGGTTGACTGGGATATTTTAAAATTGGGGTTAGTGGAATACTTTCCTTAAGGTTTAAAATGTAATATTTCAATTTAGAGTATTTGTGATATAATCTCGGAAGCATTTATTGGGCATCAAAGCATAAAGGTAGACAAGATCTAGAACCTCAGTGACAGCATAAATAGGTGATGCTAGGGACACTTTTCACAAATAAAGGTAATTGAATACTTACAAAATTGATTTGCAGGGGGTGGTATTTATTTAAGTTCCAAGGCACACAATGAAACTTTGCAAAAGGGCATATTGTTTTCCCAGCGCTGCTCAGCAGCCCACTCTGAGAGATGCTTAAAATTGTGTGATGCCCACCCACCATTCTCAGAGATGGTTATTATAATGGCCTAGAAGGGGAAATCTTTTAGTTTCCCCTTTTCCTCTACCCTTTGGATGTATTTGGGTATTTCTTGAAGCATTGTAATACTCTTATAATCAGTTATCTGAAAAATTTCAGAAAGGGTTGTCTGTTTCTATTTTATGGAAAAAAATACCTTACACTCCAGGGAACCATTTAATGCAATAAAAGAAAACTGTATATGTCAATTTAATAACAGTTTAAGGTTGTGTTTAGTCTCACTTTCAACTAGTGCACTCAATCTGCTAAAGGTTAAACTTTAACTTTTAATCTTTAACATTTCTCCTCTTTGAAATGAGTTGTAAATTTCACTTACAGGATACCAGGCAATGGACTGTAATGGGTAAACAGTAGATATTTTCTAATGTATTTTTTATATCAAATTTTTTAAAGAAAAGTTTTTCCTGATAGGAAAGGAAGTTCTTTCCTTTTGGTGGACGTTGTTGATTCTGTGTACTCTTTTACAATTTGTGACAGGGATTGTTGTCACTTTATTTTAAATTTATTTCCATCTCTTTCAGTAGAATATTAGAGATTCTAGGTGACAAGAGAAAGATATGAAATGACTGTGGCGTAAACTTTTATTTGAACTCCATGGAAACTAATGAATTCTAGAACATTTGTGAATTTAAGTTTTACTCAAAAATGGCTTTGTTAATGGTTATATTCCTAAGAGAATCTAGTATGTGTAGCCTAGAGTTTTTCACTTCTTAAAAAAATAGTTGCAATACATAAGTCCTTAATACTTTGAGCTAATTGGCTGGGGATGTCTGTGTCAATGGGAAATAATTACATTTCAAGATATTTATGAATTGGAAATGATAGTAAATTGAACATCGATAACTGTGTCCTAACCTGCCTTAAATACTATGTAAGAATGGATTTGTCATATTGATTTTATATAAAGGTTGTAAAGTTGCTGCTTTTGAGGAATTTATGATTTCATAATGGTATAAAATAAGAACCAACATTTTATATAGCCTAGGTCCATGGTTCTTAGTGGTGGGTGGGGGAGGTTGCCTCCAGGGGATATTTGGCAGTGTCCGGAGACATTTCTTTTTTTTTAAAGAGATGGAGTCTTGCTGTGTTGCCAAGGTTAGAGTGAAGTGGCTATTCACAGTTGCAATCATAACAACGTACTACAACCATGAACTCCTGGGCTTAAGCCATCCTTTGCCTCAGATTCCCCAGTAGCTGGGACTACAGGCCCTCACCACCACACTCAGCTGGAGACATTTTTGATTGTCACAGTTTGGAGGTTGCTACTGACATCTAGTGGGTACAGGCAAGGGATGCTACCAAGCATGCTACACTGAAAAGGACTGCCCCACACAACAAAGACTTATCTGGTCCAAAATGTCAGTAGTGCCAAGGTTGAGAAACCCTGAGTTAGAGAAAAATAAATGTTATAAGTGAAAACAAAGTGCAGTGCAGGTTCAAAGAGGGAGAGATGACATTTGATTGGATTGTTGGAACATCAGAGGGGACTTTATAAAGAATGGAGGATTGACCTTGAAGGAGGAGGCATCAGATTTTATATTAATAGTTATGCGTAGGGGGAGGAAACTACATGAATATTGACATCCCAGAGTCTCCTCAGACTCAGTATATCAAATAATGAACTCTTGTTATTGACTCTAGGCCCCTTCATCACTCAGATCTGAAATTTGGGAGTTATTCTCACCTCTTCCCTTTCCTTCACCTTCTATATCTAGTCAGTCATAGCTCTTTGAATAGATTTCAGATTTGTTTCCATCCTGTCTGTTTTCACTGTCGTTGTTTCTCAGGTTCTCCTTTCCTTCTCACTTTTGACTGGACTTATCAGTAGTTCCAAGAATGATTTCTGTGCCTCAGGTTTGCTTCAACTCCAGCTTGTCCTCCATACCATAGCCAGACTACTCTTTCCAATATGCAAATCTGATTTTCACTTGTTGCTAAAACACCTTCAAGCCAGTAGCCAGTTCCCTATCAAAACATTTCAAAATTTTATTTCCTTATTCTTTGTTTTGAACATTAAATAAGAAGTTTAAAAAGCTAATGTATACATTGTGCTTTATTTAACTGTGGTAATTTTTATATTTTATTACTTAAAATTAAGATACTAAGATTCATTGAAATTGTTGCATAAAACTGTAGTTCATTCTTTTTGATGGCTGCATTATCTTTCTTTGTGTGACTATACCACACCTTTATTTATTTGCTTTTTCATTGATGGTCATTTGCATTGTTACCCCTTTTTTTCTCTTGTGAATAGTGCTGCTATAAACATTATTATGCATGTCGCTTATTGTATATGTGCAAGAATTTCTCTTGTGTATACTTGGGAATGGAATTGCTGGGTTATATGGTATGTCAATGTTCAAACTGGTTTAGAATTTACATTTCCATCATGTATGGGAGATCCTATGAATCCATGTGTCCTTCAATATATTGTATTATCAGATTTAAAAATTTTGGCCAAATGAGTCTACAATGGTATTTCAATGAAGTCTTTCTTGATTTACATTTCCCTGATCACAATGATGTGACATTCTTCAAATGTCTATTGGCCATATGTGTTTCCTGTACTGTGAAATAATTTTTCATTTATTTTGCCCATTTTCTATTGGTTTGTCCTTTTCTTATTTATATAGAGTTTAAGAAATACTCCTTATACTAATCATTTGTCAGTTTTGTATATTGTGAATATCTTCTCCTAATTTATAACTTGTCCTTTTTCTTTTTAAGCAGTCTTTTGATGAACAAATGTTCCAAATTTTAATACAGTCAAATTTATCAGTTTTGAATATTTTATAATGAATGATTTCTGTGTCCTGTTTAAGAATATATAAAATATATTCATCACATTTTTACTAAGAGTTTTAAAGTTTTGTTTCTGATATTTAAGTTCTTAATCAATATAGAATTGATTCTTATATATAGTGTGAGCTAGAGGTCCATTTTCATGTTTTAACATATGGATCATTTTTATCCAGATCCATCCTTGCCTACTTCTTTTCTTTTCTTTTTTGATATAAAAATGTCTTTATTTTCACTCCTGCTTTTGTCACATATTATTTACTTTTTTCTTTCTTTTTTTAAATTTTTTCTTTATTTCAGCATATTATGGGAGTACAAATGTTTAGGTTACATATATTGCCCTTGCCCCACCTGAGTCAGAGCTTCAAGTGTGTCCATCCCCCAGATGGTGCGCATGGCACTCATTAGGTGTGTATATACCCATCGCCTCCTCTCCCCTCCCATCTGCCTGACACCTGATGAATGTTATTCCTGTATGTGCACTTAAGTGTTGATCAGTTAAAACCAAGTTGATGGTGAGTACATGCGGTGCTTGTTTTTCCATTCTTGGCATACTTCACTTAGTAGAATGGGTTCCAGCTCTATCCAGGATAATACAAGAGGTTCTAGATCACCATTGTTTTTTGTGGCTGAGTAGAACTCCATGGTATACATATACCACATTTTATTGATCCACTCATGTATTGATGGGAACTTGGGTTGTTTCGACATCTTTGCAATTGTGAATTTTCTTTTTAAAACTTTATTGAGAGAATTAACATGCTAGAAATTGACCCATCTAAAGTGTATTGTTTATTGGTTATTAGCTGTGCACTCATCACTATTATTTAATTTTGGAATATTTTCATCACCTTGAAAAGAAACCCTGTACTCTCCCCATTCTCCCCTTTTCCCACCCCATCTATCCCTTGGCAACCATTAATGTTCTTTCTGTGGATAGATTTGCTTAATCTGGGCATTTCATATAAATGGATTCATACAGCGTGTGGCCTTTTGTGACTGGCTTCTTCCCTTTACTATAACGTTTTCAAAGTTCATTTATGTTGAAGCATGTATCAGTACTTCATTCCTTTTCTTTCTGAATAATATTCCATTGTGAATTTTGTTTACCCATTCACCAGTTGATGGATAATTGAGTTGTTTCCACTCTCTGAGTATTATAAATAATACTTCTATGAACATTCATGTACAAGTTTTTTTGTGTAGCTGTATGTCTTCATTTCTCTTGGGTATATATGTAGGATTGGGATTTCTGGGTCATATGGTGATCTATGTTTAACATTTTGAGGAAATGTCAAATTTTTCCCGATGTTTTTCTTTTGCATGTGGATATCCAGTTGTCCTAGCACCAGTTTTTGAAAAGATGATTCTTTCTTCATCCAATTATCTTGTCATCCTTGTTGAAAATCAGTTGATCATAAATGTAAAGGTTTATTTCTAGATTTTCAGTTCTGTTTCATTGATCTATATGTCTGTTCTTAACCCAGTACCACACTGTCCTGATTACTATAGCTGTGTAGTAGATTTTGTAATTGGGAGGTGTGAGTCTTCCAACATTATCATTTTTCAAGAGTGTTCTGGCTATGCTGGGATGCTTGCATTTCCATATGAATTTAGGGATCAATTTTTCAATTTTTTCAGAAAATGCAAAACGTAAGTTGGGATTTTGATAAGGGTTGTGTTGCATCTGTAGATCAATTTGGGGGATTTTTACCATCTTATTAAGCTGTCCAGTCCATGAATAGGGGATGTCTTTTCATTTATTCATATCTTCTTTAATTTCCTTCAACAATATTTTGCAGTTTTCCTAAGTGTTTTATTTTTTGATGCTATTATAATTGGGATTTTTTCTTAATTTCATTTTTGGATTGTTCATTGCTTGTATGTAGAAATACAGTTGATTTTTATACAGTGATATTGTATCCTTCAACCTTTCTGGGTCTCCTTATTCTGTTTATTATAGCTTTTTAATGGATTTTTTAGGATTTCCTATGTCATCTGCAAATAGAGATAGTTTTGCTTCTTCCTTTTGAATCTGGATGCCTTTTATTTTTTGTGTCTTGCCTGATTGTCCTGGTTAGAACTTCTGGTGCCATGATGCGTAGATGTGGTGAGAGTGGACATTCTTGTCTTGTGACTGAATTTAGGGGGAAGGCATTCAGTCTTTCACCATTAAATATGATGCTAGTTCTGGTTTTTTGGTAGATGGTCTTTATCAGGTTGAAGAAATTCTCCTTCATACCTAGTTTTTTAAAACTGATCTTGTCATAAAAGGGTGTTCCAATTTGTCAAATACTTTTTCTGTTATATTGAGATGATATGGTTTTTGTCCTTTATTGCATTAATGTAGTGTATTACATTGATTGGTTTTGAATACAAGATGAACCCACCTTGCATTCCTGGCCACCTGTGCTTCAGTTTAATCTCATCCTGCCTCCAAACCCTATATTCCAGCCTATCAAACCACACACTATTCCTTGAAAGTATCATGCTCTTCTATGCCTTCGTTTGTTCCCCTGATATTAATGTCTTTCTCCCCTTTTTCCACCTTGTGAACTCCTGTTGATCCTTCATATCTCAGATCAGACCTTTCTTTATCTTTCTCCTTTCCCTTCACCCTCCACATACAGAACTCTATACCTCTGTTACAGTAGCTGTG
This sequence comes from Lepilemur ruficaudatus, assembly GCA_963574885.1. Classification (NCBI taxonomy): domain Eukaryota; kingdom Metazoa; phylum Chordata; class Mammalia; order Primates; family Lepilemuridae; genus Lepilemur; species Lepilemur ruficaudatus. The sequence continues at coordinate 36,026 of CAUYRT010025980.1, read as the reverse complement.
GCCTTTTACTGCAATGAATATATTTACTCCATTGTAGCATGAACCATCAATTTAATAACTTTTCTGAAAAAAAAAATACTACCACAGTAAACTCATATGTGGATTTCAGAAACGTTAGCATTAGAGGAAAATATGCATTATAAAATCAAATACGTTATTTGTTTACATTTCTCTTTTTATTGGTTTTAAAGTTCTTTGAGTATAGTGACTCTTGCTACTTCAACAGCTAGTATAGTGTATGGTACGTAGTAGTTGTTTAACACAATTTGTTCAATTAAGCCTACTTTTTACTCTGGGTGCCTTTTTAGGTCCCTCCAAAATTTGTCTCTTTGCTTTTCCTGTAGGCTTTCCACTACGTCTCATATATGTACCCTGTTCTCCAGTCAGATTGAACTTCTCATTGTCTTTCTGATTTTTATTTTTATCATTTTGTTATATTATTTTTAAAAAATGAAAAAAGTATTAGAAAGAAAAAAGAAATAACAGCTTATTGCTTCATAAGCAGAGATATGGTTATTAAACTTTAGTAGTTTGGAAATTAGTTTTTTATATATTTTTATATTACACCATTGGATATGTTTTTATTTTAGAGTAGCTGGCTGCTTTTAAATATTTAGGTTAACTATTTAACAAAATTGATGTATAAGTAATGTTTATGACATTAAATAAATCTGGCATTGAAAATATTAGATTATAAAATATTTTGAGGATTAATATGTCTTTTAACAAATTCTATCTTGAAAATCTTATTTGTAGATGAAGTCCAGGAAAAATTGGGAGATAAATGCACATTTTATAATTAGGTTTAGGAGTTTTCCCAGTAGCGTAGCTCTAAATTGTTTAAAATTGTGTTTTAGCATGTCTTGGTCTAATTTTCTCTTCTTACTGTTTATTGTCTTCCAGTTTGCCATGGGCAATGTTAAGATGATGGATCTACTACTATAGCAAAGTTTATCATCTTAGTAGGACCAGAGCTTAAAGGCTTTCACAAACAACAGCTCTACGTGTTCACTGCTTTTTATCTTGTAAAAAGCCTCATCACCTGATGACTAAATTTTCTTACATTTATCTATGTAATATTGTTGCCTTAAAAGACTTCCAATTGTAGTCTATTGTATACTCTTCTTCCAAATTGTTTTTTCTGAAAGAGTTTTCCTTTTGACACTGTTCCACCGAAGAATATTTTAAACATGATTTTTAAGGAATGCCTAATAGTGCATTATATGGATGTACCATAATTTATTTAGCTATTCCTTTATTGTTAGATGTTTAAATTATTGTTTCTTTCTTTATTTCAGAATATTACAAGGGTACAAATGTTTTGGTCACATAAGTTGCCTTTGCACCACCCAGGTCAAAGCTACAAGCATGCCCATCACCAAGACGGCGTGCACTGCACTCATTACCTGTGAATTTACCCTTCCCCTCCTCCTGATCCCTGATGAATGTTACTTTGATATGTGCACATAAATGTTGATCAGTTAGTACCAATTTAATGGTGAGTACATGTGGTGTTTGTTATTCTGTTCTTGTGCTACTTCATTTAGAATAATGGGTTCCAGTTCCATCCAGGCTAATACAAGAGGTATTGGTTCACCATTTTTTTATGGCTGGGTAGTACTCCATGGTATACATATACCACATTTTATTAATCCACTCATGTATTGATGGGAACTGGGTTGTTTCCACATCTTTGCAGTTGTGAATTGTGCTGCTGTAAACATTTGAGTGCAGGTATTTTTTTTTATAGAATGTCTTTTTTTCCTTTGGGTAGATACCTAGTAGTGGAATTGCTGGATGAAATGGTAGTTCTACTTTTTGTTCTTTGAGGTATCTCCATACTATTTTCCATAGAGATTGTACTAGTTTGTAGTCCCACCAGCAGTGTATGAGTGTTCCTGTCTCTGTACGTCCATACCAACACTTGTTGTTTTGGGACTTACTGAAAAAAGGTATTCTCACTGGAGTTAAGTGATATCTCACTGTGGCTTTGATTTGCATTTCCCTGATGATTAGACATTGGCCTAGGTAAAGAATTTATGAAGAAGACCCCAAAAGCAATCACAGCAGCAACAAAAATAAATAAATGGGACCCTATCAAATTAAAAAGCTTCTGCAGAGCCAAGGAAAGAATCATTAGGGTGAATAGACAACCTACAGAATAGAAGAAAATATTTGCATGCTACATAATCCAATAAAGGGCTGATAACTAGAATCTATAAAGAGCTCAGGCAAATCAGCAAGAAAAAAATCAAACAACCCCATTAAAAAGTGAGCAAAGGACATGCACAGAAACTTTTGAAAAGAAGATAGACTAATGGCCAACAACATAAGTTATTCTTTAACATGAATACACAACCAGGTGCTGTTGTGCTCTTGGCTTACCCCCAGAGGAATTTAAACTCCTTTAGGACAGATAATGTATTCTATATGTTGTAAATTCTCTATAGTATTTGGTTCAATCCTGTGCCTCTGTACAATAGGTAATAGCAGAGCCTTGCCAAATTTTTAAACTTAAAATTATCAGAAAGATCATGACCATTTTATATACTAACTTCTTATACTAGTTATGTGACTATGAACTGTAGAGGAATGTCTCCACCATGATGCCTTAGTGATCTTGCATGTCTCCACATAGGCCACTTAGGTAAGGCTCAACTACAGTCTGACTCAAGTCTTGGGGGACTACTCTGATCCTCCCTGATACATGACAAGATAGACAGACTTGTGAGGAGCTGTCACAAGCCCGTATCTTATCTAACTTCCTATCTTGTGGGAGGCTGCCCTAAAGTAGTTTTTTCTCTCCTTCATTCTGGTAGGCATAGGACTTTCCCTCAGGTGCAGCTGCAAGTGTAAAATCGCATAGCTGCAGTCTACAGTTGCCTCCTCAACAATAGAGCAACCCACTGTGGATGTTGTCTTTCATTTTCTCCCTCCAGTTTGGTTTTGTCCTGTAGAACTTGGGACATGGGGAGCTGATACCATGCTGATCATGCTTTCTCTGTCTGTGTTAGTAATAAACTATCTGAATCCATTTGCTCTCAATGGCAGCTGCCACCAAGTTGCTGTGTAGGGTTTGACCATTTAACATAGACTAATCGGATTTTTAGGGGACTAGTTTGTGGAATTTGTCATTACTTTGTAATTAGTCAATTACTGTAAATTTCTTTTAATTTCAAGATCCAATATTTAGTGCTTTGCTATTAAACAACTTAAATTAGGATGGTTCCTGTTCTCTAAATACAGTATTATTTTTAGGGCACAGTATGCAGCTGTAAAATTAGTCTTAATCTGGATAAATCAAAGATAAAGCAGTTAGTTTTGTTTAGCATGGCAGCTTGCACTTGGTCTCCTCAAGGATTATTTTTGTGTTGGAATCGAAAGTCTACCATGGGTTTCCTGGGGAGTCAGTTTGTAATAAGAGACCCGTCTCTTGTTAAACTTTCCATTCTTATGCAGTGGAAACATACTAAGGTATCTTTTAATTCATGCAAATAAAAGTATACTGTATAAACAGATCCACTTGATTTTTAGTTGCTTGTTGACCTTGACCTGCTAGGCAGAAAGGTCATCAAAGTAAAATTAATTATGCATCAATGCAGATATACTAGAGACAGTCAAGATGACATGTTTGGCTATTACTAACTTCCTTAGTCTAATTATAACAATCAGTCTAATTATAACAATTCAGATATTACAGGTTTTTTGCTTTAAGAAAAGTAGTTTATATAAAAGTATTTTTTTTTTTTTGAGACAGAGTCTCACTCTGTTGCCTATGCTAGAGTGCCGTGGCATCAGCCTAGCTCACAGCAACCTCAAACTCCTGGGCTCAAGCAATCCTTCTGCTTCAGCCTCCCTGGTAGCTGCGACTACAGGCATGCGCCACCATGCCTGGCTAATTTTTTCTATATATTTTTAGTTGGCCAATTAATTTCTTTATATTTTTAGTAGAGATGGGGTCTCATTCTTGCTCAGGCTGGTTTCGAACTCCTGACCTTGAGCAATCCACCCGCCTTGGCCTCCCAGAATGTTAGGATTACAGGCGTGAGCCACCGCGCCCGGCCTATGTGTAAAAGTATGATTTTGATATTAAAGGTTATTATACTTTTAAATGATGATATATAGTAAAATGGCAATATGATGTGACATAACACAGTGATAGATGTTTGGTAGCAGACCAAGTTGTACCCCCATAAAGATAAAATTATTACATATAATACTAACTTATAGTTAGCCTATAATTGTCTGCATATATTGTTCTTATGAATGGGATATATGTGGTTAGAATTCTATTTGCCTTGTGAAATATACTACCTTTAAAATAGTATACTATTATGTTTTTCTTATAACAAAAGTGATATTTGCTTATTCTAGAAAATTTGGAAAATAGAAGCACAGAGAAGAAAATACAGATCACTCCTCATTCCACCAACCTTGAATAAATATTAATATTTTGTTATATTTCCTTCATACCCCCAGCACACATCCCCTTGCATATACCTGTAGATCTTTATAAGTATATGTAAGAATGTATAAAATGCACAATTTTAAAGGAAACAACTGGTTCATGCTGTATATATAGTTTTGTATTCTAAATGCTCTAGTTATTACCCTATGAGCATATTTTCATATTAACGAATCGAGTCTATGATTTTTAAAGGCTACAAAGTATTCCATTTTAAGGTTGTGCCATATTTTATTTAGCCTTTACCCTATTGTGGGATATTTAAATTGTTTCTAATTTTTTACTATTTTAAATAATCCTGAAATATGTATACTTTTTTATGTATCTCTATTTGGTTTCAAAAATTGCTACAGATTGAATTCTTGGATCAATGGGTATGAACGGTTTTAAGGACCTTGATTCATATTGCCAAATAGTGTTCTAGGAAAGTTACCTCATTTTGTATTCCCATCAATGGTATATGAAACTGTTCAATTCAAAATAGCCTTGCCAGCACTCAGTAATGTCTTTAAATTTGATGGATGAATTATGATATCTTAATCTTTACATTTGTTTTGATTACAATGAGGTTGAATGAACGTATGAGTCTTGGTCATTGATAATTTTCATTTTTGAATCTGTTTATGTGCTTGGCTGAGGTTTTATCAATGGACTATTGGTACCGTTTTGCATTTGGATAAATTGAAATTTTTTTCTTTTTATGTAGCTAAACCTAGAAATCTTTCATGTGTGAATTCTTTATTTGATACTTTGAAAGTCTGTCCCCATTCTAATATTAAGTGACCATTCACTAAAATGTTTTTCTAGTTTTTTTAATGGTTCACTTTCATGTTTATCTTTTTCCTCCATCTGGATTTTATTGTATAAAAGTTATGTGACGAGGCTATATTTGTCTTTTGAAAATAAAGTTATTCAAGAACCATTTAATAAATGATATTATTAATACATTGATTTGAAATGCCAAATTTATAATCTAATAAATTTTATAAGGATTGAAAGTATAGTGCCATTCTTTTTTTTTTTTTTTTTTTGAGACAGTCTCACTCTGTTGCCCTGGCTAGAGTGCCGTGGCGCCAGCCTAGGTCACAGCAAACTCAAACTCCTGGACTCAAGCAATCCTCCTGCCTCAGCCTCCCAAGTAGCTGGGACTACAGGCATGTGCCACCATGCCCGGCCAACTTTTTTTTTTTCTATATATTTTTAGCTGGCCAATTAATGTCTTTCCATTTTTAGTAGAGACGGGGTCTCGCTCTTGCTCTGGCTGAATTCGAACTCCTGACTTTGAGCGATCCGCCCGCCTCGGCCTCCCAGAGTGCTAGGATTACAGGCGTGAGCCACCGCGCCCGGCCTAGTGCCATTCTTAAACATCGCTTTGACGTTTGAATGCAGTTATGCTGATTCATTAATGATTATTTCTTGGTGAAACTGAAAAACTTGCTAGAATTTCCTACAGACAACTCTGCATAGAGCTGTCCCTCCCCCCTTTTAAATAAAGTCTTGTCCTTCCACGTGGCTTAATTGTTGCGCTACTCAGAGTCCTTTTCTCACTGAGCATGCATGTAATCTGCCCTCTGGTTAGCAGCTGTGGTTTCTCCTTGCAGCATCTGTTTTTGTTTGCACCCTTGCTTGTCAAAGTGCCTGTGCTCAAAATGAACCTTCCATCATTGGTTGCTGCAGGTCAGTGAGATCTACTTTGTTGTTGTGTCTCATATTTGTTGGCTTTAAAACATTTTTCATTATTTTTTACAATATCTACAGTTTTCTTTTCTCTCCACTGTACTTATGGTTAATATTTTAATTCATCACGGAATAGCTTAGAAATTCTGTGACCCATGCGTTTTACTCATTCAACAAAGTCTCAATGTTATTGACTGTTCATTATCTTGTCCTGAATTGACAGCACAACACCCTTCTGGGGAATACTGAATCAAGAAATCACCTGTCTTTGCAAAGTGCATCTGTTGAAAGCAGATGCCAGAGCCATAGGGTTGTCATTTCTTATCAGGCTCCATCCAACATCAGAGAGTCTAATACTTCAAAGACACTCTTCATTCTTACATCGACAGACAGCTGTGGTGCCTCCTGATTTCTTGCTGCTTTTGTTTCTAGTCCTAACAATTCTTTTAGATAGAAAAATAGATAAAGGAAGCATTGATATTTGAGAGCATATTAATCAGACTTTACATACTGTAACTGCTCACATTTGAATAATAGCACTTACAAAAGAGCAGATAAAATGTTTTTCATTTTCATGGTAGGAAATAAGTATCTAAGTTGGTTGATTTTATATACTCTCCTGAAGACATAATTCTGGTATATATTTTCCATATTATAAGAAATGAATATAGTGTCTAATTTCCATTTTATTTGTATCTTTATAAACATCATCATTATATACAGGTTCATAATTTTCCCTTCATTTCTATTGCTATTTCTTTTAGGGCTGTTAGGTTGTTGCAGAATACTCATTTCCAGTATCTCTGAAATAGTGAGGAATTAAATGATTTTGGCAATGATTTATAAGTAGCAATCAGTGGAATTACTGAAATGCAATTCAGATCTAGTCTAGTGCTCATTTGCTGTATAATAGTTACCCCTCCCTTTTTAGTACATAAGATTTCTGTGAACCTTGATATATACCTTAACGATGATGTGGTATTAGTCCAGGCAGAAGAGCTTTGTAGGAATTACAATTTTAGTAGAACTAAGTGGAGGTGATTCTTTTGCATTCTTTTACTGAAGTGTTATTATCTAAGCAGGTATTAGTGGTGCTGGAGTGGAACAAGAATTGTTACGACCTAGGGTTGGTGTCTGAGCTTTTTATGTACTCTTATATACTCTTATATCTAGTGCCTAATTCATAGTTAATGCTTAATGGAATTTTATTGTGTGAATGATAAAGGCTGTGAGTCTAGTCAGAATGCTTACCTGGGGAATATGGAGAATGAGGCTTAGAAGGTGAGGATCAGGATGTGCCGCCTCTATCCCAGGCTCTATACGTGCAGAACGAAAGATAATTTGATACTTAAGATATTTAAGTATTTTTACGTTGTATATTCTCTGTGGTTAGGCTGCAACTTCTAAGGCCTGCTGGAAAAGGAATGGTACTTTTCAGAGACAATTGTCCATGGGTTCATGTTTCTGTACATCTTGCAAGTGAGGTACTAACTGCCCTGTATTTTAGACTGTCTTTTCAAGGCTGTTTGTACAGTGAACAGCCCTACAAGGTAGATATAGTGCCTCCCTCCCAAGCAAAGGGCAGATTTGCTTGCATCTGCAGAAGAATGAGAGAGAGTGTCTCTCACCAGGGCAAAGGACAGTCATGCTTATTGTCCTGTAACATAATCTCTCCTTTAGAACAAAGAACAGTCACGCTTACTATTATAAAACATTTTTGAGTTTCTCAGCTCAGGTTCCTTTCCTATAATGTGATGTACTATGTGTGCGTGTATCCGTCTGGGCCCATCTATGTCACCTCCACAGGATTTAGCATGTAAGGGGAACTGCCACAAATATGTTGCTCATGCCACGTGCTGTGCTGTGAGTAATAAAGTTCTTTGTCTCTCACACAGGAGTCTCGTGTCTTGTGCTAGCATCCATACAACAGTGTTAGGCTGGCATGGTGTTTTACAAGTAGGGTAAAATCTCAGACCCTTCAAAGTTTTTGACAGGTACTCAGCACCCTGGTTTTTGCCTGTAAGATGTTTATCCCCTTTTGTATGAAACTTGTTTAAATAATTTTCTTTAATCCTTGTTTATTAAATTGGTTAAAAATATTGAAAAATTAATAAGGGGCCATCTCTTTAAGGAGCCAAGAAAGCTGTTTGTTGACTCAGATGAAACCATTCTGAATTTGTAAATTAGGAGTAGCTGAGGACTTTATGATGGTGTTCATTATTTTCTGAACCCAAAATTGGGATTTGAAGTAAGATCTGTTTTGCTTCCTATTGCAAGAAGCAATCTTGGGTATGTATGTGGATGCGGTTAAGAAATTTGGAATTCCTCTGACCCTGGTTTGTGGTTCCAATGGGACAGAATATTTGAAATGTGGAGCAAGAGGTTATAGTAGTGTTAGAGGAGTGGAAAATCACACATAGAACAATGGGCTTTGAAGTCACATCTTGAGTTTGGAACCCCACGGCTGTCAGTTATTGCTAGTATTTTTTTTTTTAAGCAGTGGACATGCTATTCAATTGGTCTTTGCTTCATATGTATATTGAGGAACAGTAGCTACCTCACAAAGTTGTTATAAGGATTAGAAATAATCTATGCAAAATACATTGCATTCTGATCTAGCATATGGGTGTGTGTGTGTGTGTGTGTATAGTTGTCTCAATCCCACTTAGGTTATTCTTGGTGTGAATTTAGGGTTCTGATTTCAAATTATTTCTCCATTAACCCTCATGTTCTTTTAGGCAGAAAATTCTATGGTGATATTTCTATTAATGATGAAGATGTGTTCCAACAACACATTTCATTATTAAAAATTTTACCAGATATAAAAATCACATGGCTCTCTCTTTAATGTGTCTAATTTCCCTCTGCCTTCCTCTTATGGGGAACGTGTTTTGGCATTTAGGGTCTACCTTGCCCTAACAGAGGTAAAAATGTGTTAGGCTTTCAAATATTATCCAGGATTTTTTAAATAAGAGGGACTATGGTAATCTATGTTATTAAATAGCACCTAAATTAAGTTTAATTTTTAAAAATTTGTGCGAAAAAACTCCCATACCCATTTGTACACTGAATAAGATAAAACTGTAATTAGTATAATTAGTATAGTATAATAATATAATTTCTGAAAGTCATTTTCTGTACTTTGGCAGAAATGCTAGCCATTGGGCCAAGAATTGCACTGGGCAGCAGATGGACACATCTGTGGCTCTTGTGGCTGCAGTTTAGGAGACAGCAAACAGATTTCCATTCTGACTTCTCTTTCTTCCATTCTCCTTCCCTAAGTTTCTTTGATTTTTGAAGCTCAAGAGTGATATAGAACATAATTTAGATCAGATTATTTAAGATTATTAACGTCTCTAACAGGCTCCCAGCAGTTTTACAAGGAGTATCTTGAAGGAAGGCAGGAAACAGTATGCAGCAATCTATTAATATCTACTGTTGATTTACTGCCAATACTGCTTGATATGATTTATGATTAAAAATGAGACAGAAAGAATTCTGTGGTTATAAAGGTGCTTATCCCTAAGGATTCTAATTAACTGAGGTATCATCTTAGTGCACAAGGAAAAAAAAACTACAGATATTTTTACAAATTTTATAGGCATTCTCTCATTAATTCTGATAAACTATTATTTTGGTATATGTTAGTTTCCCATGGCTGCTGTAACAAATCACTACAAACTTAATGGTTTAAACAACAGAAATTTAGTCTCTCACAGCTCTGAAGACTAGAATTCTAAAATGAATTTTATGGGGCTAAAATCAATGTTTTGGTAGGGCCACACCCCCTCTGGAGGCTCTAGGGGAGAATCCATTCTTTGCCTCCTCCAGCTTCTGGTGGCTGCTGGCATTCCTGGCCACATTACTGTAAAGGGTGCCTCCCTTTTCATGTGGCCCTCTCCTCAATGTGTCTAATTTCCCTTTCCCTTCCTCTTATATGGATACATGTGATGGCATTTTGAGCCCACCTAGATAATCTCCTCATTGCAAGATCCTTAATTACATCTGCAAAAACTTTACCATATAAGGTAACACTCACTAACAGGTCCCAGGAATTAGGACCTGATATCTTTGAGGGCCACCATTCAGCTCACTACAGGAAGATAAATAACAAATTTTAATCCTTTTGTGTGTGAAAAAGTTGAACCATCTTTGTAATTATCGTTTCTTAAGTCCTGCGTGTCCCCTGAGAAGGTAGACTTTGAAACTATTGTGAAATGAATCTCCCAATAGGGAGTAAATTAGCAGCTGGTTTTCCCATCTTTAGATGAAAACTTTTTTTTTTTGCCGGAACTTTATTAAAATACTAATTTTGCATTTATTTCTTGAATATATGTTCGTTATTAGTCATATTCTAGTTGCCTTTTGTATATATTAATTAAATGATTTTTAATGTTATAAAAGTTCCTTTATTAATTGTACATCACAAGATAAAAAATTTAAATCAGAGTTTAAATTTTATCCATTATATCTGTATAAAAGTTAATTTTTACTTTTTTGAGAAAAAATATGAGATGCTGTTAGTAGAAGATAGTTCAAGAAATTAAGATACAAATTGTTTTGTATTATTTTCCGTCTTTCCTTCCATGGTTGTATTTTCTTTTGGCATGCTTATTCTGTTTATCCAATGCGTTAGAAAGGATGTTTATACCTATTTAAAATCTGAAATATCCAAGAATTAGATTTCCTTAATTAGAGACTTTATAATAGCTTGAGTTTTAATTTTGACTTTATTATGCTTTATTTGATTTAATTCCATTAAATTCGGATAATAATTATTATAATTTTAAGTGGTGTTTACTAAATAAATATATGAACTCATCCAGAAAATTGTCTATGAATGGAGATTTAATTAAGTTCCCTAAGGGAGCTTGTAATATTACTTTGTAATTTAACTAAGTAATCTTTTTGGAGGGGAAAGAACATATGTAAGTTATTAAAGATAATATTTTGGTATTATTTAAACCATTAAAATCACTCTTGTTATTAATACTGATATTTTAGTGTTTTCTCCTGTCACTTCGTGAATTTCTTTGATCTCTTCATATGGTTACTGTGTTCTCTCATGACCATTATTTTCAGTCTTCTTGCTTACTGTATTTTTTCTCTACTCATCTTCTAAGTGCTGGCCTTCTTGATGGCCCATTCTTGATCTCTTTCTAATTCAGTGCTCTGATATTAAGTGATGTCCTCCATTTCTGTGATTTTATAGTACTAACAATATTCCCACAACTTTCAGTTTTATATATCCATCTCAGATCTCACTTCTGAGATCCAGAATCGTCTGTCTAATGTCCATTTAACAACCCTCCTTGGGATCTCTTTCAGATGTCTCAGTTTATACACATATAAAGTTGAACCCTTGATTGTACCTCTGCTTCAAAATCAAAGCAAACCCCCCCCAGCAGCAAAAACTACAAAAATCCTGTTACACCCCCACTGTTTATTAGATAACATCATTTAGGTGCCTAGGCCTGAGTCTTGGGTGCCATCCTTGATTCCTACTTCTTATTTCTCTCACATAGCCAGTCCCTTGCTATTTCCTGTAAGTACTAATTCCAAAATATATTTCAAATTCTATCATTGTATCTATTTCTCTTATCCTTATTCTTGCAATCTTGGTACAAGCTACCATCATCTACCTCTGGGACCACTGTATTATTTATTAGTACTTAATATTAGGTATTATACAGAATAACAAACCGGGCATAATTTTGTTTTTAGGATTTCAAATTAATTGTAAGCAGTAATTTTGAACTCCCAGGATTCTGAAGTTACAAGAATGAGGTAAAACCCTAAATGTAAAAGAAACATATCATAAACTAAAAACAGTGAATTCATTTTCCTGTGCAATAGAACTGAGTGATGCTTGGGTGTTTAGAGGAGATAAGCCAGAATATTGAGAAACTTTTGTTTCAAGTCAAGATTTTAGTTTCTAGTAATTCTATCATTTTATTAAGTTATTCAGAATCCTATGGTGGGAGGAAGAAGAATCCAAATTAATTTTCATATTATATAATCATAAGTACTGTTCTCTTGTCAATTATAAAATTTTACATTAGATAAGAGAATCAATCTTTTCATTTTCTCTCTTTCTCTCTATCCATATATGTGAATATATATCACATATATATTAATACATGTGCTAATGTTCTAAATATAGAATTTACTATATTGCTATGTAAATAGGACTCATCCCTCAGAGTGAGGACGTTGAGCATTATTGATAGGAGGTGGTTGTTCTTATGAGGGCAGACCAGATGTTAAATGAGGTACAGTAGGCTAAGCTGGACTAGATGTTCTCTCTGACAGAGGTACATAACATTCTTATGTTTTTAACCAAATAAATATAATGGACTACTATGAGCAAAGTAAATTTCTATGATAAGGTAACTAATTTCATAATTATTGAGGCAGTGGTTCTCAACAGTGGTGAGGGGGATGCACCTTGGGGGACAATTTTTTGGCTGTCACAGATAGAGGGTGTTACTGGCATCTAGTGGGTAGATGCCAGGGATGCTGCTAAATATCTTGTAGTGCCCAGTATAGGCCCTGACAGCAGTTACCCAGCCCAAAATGTCCATAGTGCTCAGGTTGAGATATGCTCGTTTAGGGTATTTGCTTTTCAACCTGCCACATGATGTTCAGAGTACTTTTCAATATCTCATTTAACAAATAAACATTTAATAGAAGAATAATGGTCTTAATAATTCCATAATTGTATTTTGTGAAAACTTAAATGAGTGGAAGTATATTTGTATGTACTTGGAATAATTTAGGAAAAGAAGGAATCAAAGATGAATGCCAGGTTTCTGGCTTGAGCAACTCACCAGAAGCATGTTGGTGACATTGTCTGAGATGAGAGAAATTGGAGTGTGGAAAAAGATCTTTAGTTCAAATTTTATACTTGTAGAGTTTGAGAAATATCAAGAGGAAGTCCTAAAGATCAGAACATAGGTGTTTAGACATATCCTTAATTTGCAATTTGTCAGTAAATAAATATAATTTGGTCCTTGGATTGGGTAAAATCACCCATTAGAGTGTATATTTTAAGAAGGAAAGAGTATCTTATGTCATAGCCATTTGGAACACTAACAGTTATGATACAAGTAGAGGGAAATCTAGCAAAAGACTAAAGAAGTAGCCAGACACTTAATAGGAAGAGATCCAGAAGTACAATCTTCCAAGCCAAGGGAAGAGAATGTTTCCAGATGGATGGAATGATTATTAATATGGAGGCTTTTGGTAACCCTGATGGACATGCGAGTGAGTAGAAATCAAATTGCAATGGGTTGAAAAGTCCATGGTAAGTAAGAAATTTAGTTGTGTTATATATTTATGTAAGTTTGACTATAAAGGAGGAAGAGGTAGATGAAGGGTGATGTGGGATCATGGGAGGTTTATTGTGTGTTTGGTTTTAAAGATCAGAGTGAATTCCTCATTGATATTTTAGAAGATAAATAGCATATTTAGATTTTAGAGATATTGAAGAATATCAAGTACATTTGGTTAACAAACATATATTCTATGAATATATTTCTAAATGATGTTTTTTGCTTTCAAGATATTGGTGGATAATATTTTATAATATTTTAAATAGTTACTTAGATTCTAAGTGATTCAGCAAGTATGAACATCGTTCTATTAATTACCATAGATATAGGCGTATGTTTGACACTAAAACACTTTTTTTTTCCAGATCTTTCCAGAAATCGTTTTACAGAAATTCCTTCTGATGTCTGGTTATTTGCACCCCTTGAGACATTAAATTTATATCATAATTGCATCAAGACCATTCCTGAAGCCATTAAAAACCTGCAGATGTTAACATACCTTAACATTAGGTAAGGAAACAATTTTTAAAAAATAAATTTTGGCTTTTATTATGTTTCTAATCCTTTTTAGTAGCAAAAGAATGTGGTTTGGCTATGTAGTCTCAATTTATCTAAATAGTATCTTATTTATTATATATTTTTATATGTTTATATTACTTTATAAGCCTTTGGTCTTGTTCTTGAGAGCAGTGCTTCTTAAACTTCAATGTACAGGAATCACCTGGGGATCTTGTTAAAATGCAGATTCTAATTCTTTGGGTGTGTTGTGGGTCCTGCATTTCTAACAGGCCCCTGAATAATGTCCATGCATGCCTGCTGGTGCTTAGACCTCACTGAGTGGCCAGGCTTTCCACCATAAGTACTTTCCCGAAATCATAGCACCACAATACAGATTGATTTATATGCATTCTTAGTTATGCAAAACATTATGAGGAAAGAGTGCTTGAATTATTTTTTCTCACTGTTGTGACTTCTTGTTTCTACTTCAAGGATGAATAGATTCTGAGGGAAAGTTTGCAATTGGATGACAGTTGATGTTTATTCTTAATAAATGCTTACCATATGCCAGCCAGTGTTCTAAATGCCTTACCCACATTATCTCATCTAGTCTTCACAACCACATTTTGAGATAGGTTCTATTATTATACCTGCATTACAGATGAGGAAACCAAAGGTACGTTATTATCCCTGTATTACAGATGAGGAAACTGGGTTAAGCTTCTTGCCCATATTTATACATATTCAACAAATGGTAGAGCCCAGAATCAAACCAAAGCAGTCTGGCCATAGAGCTCTCATTCATACATAGCTCTTACCCTATGTTTATAAAAGAGTGAACACTCAATAAGTATAAGAAAAGACTCTTTCTGCCAAATAAGTGACATTGAATGGAAACTGGTATATTGTGACTTAATTTTAGAATTTTTTTTAGTTGGAAGGGCTATTTTCTTCCCCCTCATTAACCATGTTGCCTAAATTCTCATATAAGGAAGTAATGAATATAATTAATATATATAAATAGTAATGCTCTCTTTTTACTATGATATATTAATTCTTTTATATGTCTTCCGCGGTGGTGTTACCTGGCAGTACATGCTATTTTAATTGAAACCACTTTACCCATTAAAATGCGTGGGAGAAATTTCCTTTGGTAGATATCAGTCATTTAGGTTACTACTCATTTCTTTAAGTAGGTACGTATTTCCTTGGCCTGACTTGGGAGAGGTTTGAGGAAAGTGAGATATTTTTAAGTTTTGTTTTTGTCTTGTTCTTTTGTGGAAAAAAATGATTTGCCAAAAACTGGATTACATTTTTCTATTAACATGTATGCTATATCTTAGAATAGTTTTGCTAAAACTTTCTGATTCTATCCTGTTCTGATCCCTAAAAGTCAACTTCTAATTTTTGTTTACAGTCACAAAAATTTTTGAACAAACTATATTGAAATAATATTTGTTCTAGTGACTGAATTCCTTTGGCTCTCTCTAAAACATGTAGTAAAAAAGTGACAGTGGTTTATTAGTTGGTATGAAGAAACCAGATTATGGAGAAAGATGATTGTGCTAATTCAATGAACATGCTTTTTTTTGAGATAGGGTCTCTCTTTGTTGCCCCTTCTAGAGTGCAGTGGTGTGGTCATAGCTCATTGCAGCCTCCAACTGCTGGGCTCAAGTGATCCTCCTGCCTCAGCCTCCTGAGTAGCTGGGACTACAGGCCAGCTGCGCCACCCCACCCAGCTAATTTTTCTATTTTTTGCAGAGACAGGGTCTTGCTCTTGCTCAGGCTGGTCTTGAACTCCTGACCTCAGGTGATCCTCCCACCTTGGCCCCCAAATGGCAATGATTGACTACTCAATTTGGAGATCCACGTCAGAAAAGGAGGTTGCCAGAGGCCATGGGGGAGACAAAGAACCTCCCCTGCCTCTTCTTCATCTCTCTCTTGGACCCTGGGAATCTAGAAAAAAGGTCTCCTGTCCCTTGAGAATGGGTGGCAGAGTGAGGGGCCACTAAAAATCTACGTTGCCTATTGACTCATATTGGTTGGAATATGTGACTTAAACTGGGAGTAAAAGCCATTTTGTACATTCTTCTGAACTCAATGTATGTATAAATGACCAACTAACTAACAGGCGGGTTTAATCAGCCTCTCCGTTCCTCCCTGGGGTAACACAAGTGTTTAAAGCACATTGACATATTGAACTCCTTGAGGGCAGGAACGAGCACTTAGTTCAGTAGTTAGCTCATAGTAGGTACTCAATAAGTGCGTGTTGAATTTTTTTAAACTATTAAAAGAATAATCCAAATACACTGAGATAAGAGTCAGATCAATTCAAAGGGACAAGAAAGCAGAATAAGGAGAAAGGAGAGAAAAAAATGTAAATGCAAAGGATAAGAATCCTGTGACCACTTTGGAGAAGAATGAGATGCAATAGGAGGGAAATAAAAAAGGAGGCAAATTAGGGAGGTTAAAGTTATCATTAGAAAAGAAAGAGAACTGAGCACGTTTTGACTTACAGGCCCTTAGCATATTTCACATTCCAGCAGCCTAGCCAGTATTGCTAGTTGAGGGGCATTGTCTTTTTTTTCTTTGAAGTCTGTTTGTGCCATGTGATTGAAGCCAGTCTGGTATTTCTGGATGTCCTCTGCAGGAATAAGATGGCGTAAAGGGTCTTGAAGTCCCCTCTTGAGTAACATTGTTGCTGCGCATGTTACACAAAATGCTAGGTACAGGTCTATAAATGTCACTTTGAAAAACAGAAAAAATGATAGCTTGTTGCTTATCAGTGTTTGTTATTAATAGTATGTAAATGAAATGGAACACTTTATTTATTTTGGTAGTGGGAACATTTGGATTAGTCAGTCTGCATTGATGTATAAATTTGACCATAGTAGTTTGAGGACAAGGGTCCCAGAATCAGATTGCCTGGGTTTGAATCTTGGTTCTTCCACTTAACAGCTGTGTGACTTTGAGCAGTTTACTTAATCTCTTTGGGACTGTTTCTTCGTCTGTAAAATGAGGATCATGATAGTATCTATCTTCCTAAAGTGGGTTGTTGTGAGTGTTAATTAAAAGTGTTAGTCGAGTTAATTCATGTGAGCTGCTCTGAACATGGCCTGGCATGTATTAAGTGCTCAGTAAATATTAGTTGTTGTTTAGTTGTTATTATATTTAAATGTATCCACAGAGGTAGGAATGTTGTATCAACTTTGAGCTGAGATAAAGGTGTAGTATGCTGTTAAACCATAACAAAAGGGGATAGGTGGCCGGGGTGCAGTGGCTCACGCCTATAATCCTAGCACTCTGGAAGGACTAGGCAGGCGGATCATTTGAGATCAGGAGTTCGAGACCAGCCTGAGCAAGAGCAAGACCCTGTCTCAACCAAAAATAGAAAAAAAATTAGCCGGGCATGGTGGCGCATGCCTGTAGTCCCTGCTACTCAGGAAGCTGAGGCAGAAGGATTGCTTGAGCCCAGGGGTTTGAGGTTGCTGTGAGCCAGGCTGATGCCACGGCACTCTAGCCAGGGCAACAGAGTGAGACTCTGTCTCACAAAAAAAAAAAAAAAAAAAAGGGAATGGGTTAGAGTTACTACATGTTTTTGAAGATACAGTTCTATTTATTCTTTCATAAACTTGAACATAGTACACGCAGATTTGTCCTTAGAGCCTTTCCCTAGTTAGAGGATTGGAGGTATTGAATATACCAAAATTATACCAGAGAGCAAAGTTCTGACATTCTTTAGCTTAGAAGAATCATTCTAAGTTTTTAAGAACTGGTGGCGTGTAAGAGAGTATCGTAGATAGCAGAACAGGTTTTGCAGTCCGATTTTCGTTTGGATCCCTGCTATACCTGGGCAAGTCACTTAACCAGTTTTAACCTTTATTTTCTTATTTGTATAATGGAGATAATAACTGCCTATCTTGCGGGGTTAACGTGAGGATTAAGTGAGACAGTGCATATAAGGAATGTAGCACTGTGCCTGAGACAAAGTAAGTACTCTTTAAATGATTATTTAGTTATTACTTAGTAAAAGATTATTATTTACTTAAAGTTGATTTGTTCTTTTTCAACATAACATGGTTTTAGAGGTATTTCTCATAATGAGACTTTCTTGTTCTTTTCAGTCGAAATCTTTTATCAACATTGCCAAAATACCTATTTGATCTTCCTCTTAAAGTTTTGGTCGTCAGCAATAATAAACTGGTATCCATTCCTGAAGAAATTGGGAAGTTAAAAGATTTAATGGAGTTGGTGAGTAAAATAGTTGTATTAATTGAATATGGTATTCATCATATATACTTTTGCATTTTGGAAGATTAACTCATTTCTTTATGGATTTTCACTGTAAATTTTTACTAAAGGAATAATTTGGTACATGTCTAAATTTACTTTGGAAAAATTTTGAGATACTATTATTTATGTCTGATTTTAGCTTTCAGCCACAAGAAAAGTTTGGTTGTTCCTTAGTCCTACTGAAGTTGGACGGCCTGCTTACAAGCTTTAATAAATACTTTCAAATGAATAAGCATTTGTTTATCCATTTTGTGGGCAGTAAAGGTCTTAGGGAAAAGCTAGGGTTTTTTTTTTTTTTTTTTAAAGATTTTACAGGGCTACTATAGGGCCATAGAGAAAGGGGGTAAAAGAAGAGAATACAATGTCTGCAAATAGTAGAATTAACGAAAATAACTTTTCCACTACTATATGCTGATGTGATTTTGTGATACTCTTGGGACCAAGATAAATGGAAAGAGGCCATTATATGCAATTGATTGTAGAAATATAGACTAATTTAAAGTTGAATTGAATATAACATTTTAGGTATTAAAGGACATTGAACTCTGAGAGAAGCATAATTGGATCCTTAAGGCATTGAGCTATTTTCATATCTATTGGTTATTCCCACTTCACTATACCTTGCTGCTTCTTTTGTTTTCTGATTTATCTTGTGTAATGTTTTCCCAGTAAACAGGTATTTTAAAAGTATTCTTAAGTATGACTTTATTATGTTTGGAGGGCCAAAGATTTTCTTGAGGAACTTATCTACAGTTGTGTAATGGGAAACTAATGTTAAAATATAACGTAAGGAACAGAAATTTCAGGAATATCTTTTATTCATTAAGGAAGACCTGTATGTCCAATTACAACCCAAGGAAACTTCCTTGAATTTCACCTTATGTTTTAGAACCACAGAATTTTGAGGTTATAAAAGATCTTAGAAGTGATTGGATGTAATTTACTTCCTAACGGAGGAATCCCTGACGCATCTACTTGCTTATTTTCAATGGTGGGACAGTTCTTTTTGTGTATGTGTCTGAGGCAGCCTAATTCCCTTTTGCAAAACTCTATATGTTAGTAATCTTTCTAATTTTGAACCAAAATGCATTCCCTATCACTTTTATCCATTGGTCCTGGGACTACCATGTGAAGAAATATAGATAATGACAACTCTTTCTTTCAGATATTAGTAATCCTGTCGTGTGTCTATTCTCCATTTTACCAAACTCTAAGACTTGTTTTTCTATAGCTTAAACATCCTTATTACCTTTATTCCTTTTTTTTTTTTTGAGACAGGGTTTCATTCTGTTGCCCAGGCTAGAGTGCAGTGGTATCATCGCAGTTCACTGCAGCCTCTGAATGCCTAGGCTCAAGTGATCCTCTCGCTTCAGCCTCCTGAGTAGCTGGGACTATAGACGTGTGCCACCATACCCAGCTAATTATTTATTTTTTTTGTTGAGACAAGGTCTTGTTACTGCCCAGGCTGGTCTTGAATTCCTTGCCTCAAGTGATCCTCCCACCTCGGCCTCCCAAAATGCTAGGATTACAGGCGTGAGCCACTGTGCCCGGCCCCTTTACTCCTTTTCATGATGTTTTATTTTTAGCTATTTCTGTCCTGAAAATGTCCCTTTTTGTTAAGGTCTCTCAATGTTATACTCAAAAATGAACAGAGATTTCAGATGAGATCTAACAAATTCGTAATAAAAGGGAACCATTACTTTCCTTAAGCTGGACACAGTTAATGTTTTTAAAGATTTTGTAAACATAATTTAAAATTTCATGCCTTTGTAATTTCTTTTTCTTTCATTTCTTTCATTGAGTTTTTGGCTCTATTTTTTAAATTATATTACATGAGATAACTTTTAGATAAATGAAATATCAAAAATATTTAGGATTTTTAGATCATTCTGGTACAATTTTTTCTTGGTATCACTGGGGGATTGGTTCCAGGACACCACCCTTCCCACCCCCATGGACACCAAAATCCACAAATGCTCAAGTCCCTTATATACAATGGCACAGTATTTGCATATAACTTACACACATTCTCTTGTATACTTTAAATCATCTCTAGGCTACTTATAATGTCTAATACAACGTAAATGGTCTGTACATAGTTGTTATATTGTATTGTTTAGGGAGTAATGACAAGAAAAAAAGTCCATGCATGTTCAGGACAGATACAGCCATCATTTTTTCCCCTTGAATATTTTCTATTTCCGTTGGTTGAATCCACAGATACGGAACCCATGGATATGGAGGGCTGACTGTATTTTTATTTAAGTAGCATATTTAAAATACTGAATACTTATATTTTATAAGGAACTACACAATTATTATGCCTTAAACGCTTCAAATCAGTAACAGTAGATGGATAGACAGCATTAGGATGGTTAATTGACAATTATAAATCACATTATGAATTTGTGAGTATTGCCTGTCATTGGAATATTTTCCCATGATACTCTTCAACAAGAATGTGGTAACCAAATACAATGAAATTCTGTCAGTTGAAACCTAGGAAATACTCTCTGGTTTCTAATCTCCAGCAGAGTATTTTGTAGATACCCATTGGAGTGGGTTCATTTCTTATACTTGGGTTTATTTATTCTTAGAAATTGCATCTATCTATTACATTTCTATGGATTTTCCATATGGAAGTCTTCAGCATCAGACCTTCGGAAAGAAGCAATAGTATTTTCTTGAAAGGACATTTTCTCAAACTTTTATTATCTATCATTTGAATAACAGTTTATTCTGAACACATTAGTTAAGGTGATCCTGTCAAAATTTAAGTCAGAGCGTGTCATTACTCTGTTCAAAAGTTTCTGGTTCCTCTCCCCCACTACTTTTCAAGCATGTCCCACCCTGTTTTGCTGTTTTGATATACATATATATCATGGAATGATTACCACAATCAAGCTAATTAGCATATCCATCACCTCACATAGCTGTGATTATTGTGTGTCATATTCACTTTTTAACTAGCACTTAGAACATTTTCTGGCAGATAGGTACCAAATACACATTTGTTAAGTAAATATATTAACCTATATATTACGTTGATATTAAAAATTTACCCATATGTCTCTCATAGTATCAGACAATAGGAATCCATTAAAAACGTTTCATGAAAAGATAAACTTTTTCTAATCAGATAGCATTATCTAAACAGAAGACTATAAAAGATCCAGAAGTATGCATAATTTTTTTTTCTATCTTGTGCTATGGTGATAAAATTTTTGTTGAGAGTCTCAAACAATAAAATATCCTGTCTAGATACATTGGGGAATAAAGGCTTTAAAAAATCTGGAATTGAGAGATAAAATGAAGTATAAGTTTCTTAATTGCTAAATTTTATAGCCTTCTGGGAGTAGACCAGGTTCACAGGAGCTGAAATGGGACCCGACACTAACAAAGCTTAAGGCGTAAGTTTAGGATCTATAGCATCATCAGAGTGAATCGCATCACTGCAGTCAGGATGAGAAGTACTCTAACAGGTAAAGTTTCAAGATTAGAATATTGTCACAGAAGTAGGTCATGCTGTTCAAGAAATGAGTTGCTTCCTAGAGGATACAATAAGTCCTTCAGACTCATAACTGCCCTCACATTCCTTAACAAGGAGAACTACACTGATATGTTCTCAGCATTCATGAGAGTGACACCCTATTTTTTGAGACATTGCAAAAGTCTGCTTATTTGGGGAACCTCTTTTGACTTATATTCATATTCTTGTTCTTTCTTCTTGTTTTTTAGTTTCTGGCTCTTTTCTCATGGTTTATTTCCTGTCTTTTATTACCTGATGTCTTGAAAACTGTTGTTTTGTAAGTTTTATCCACTTTTTGTTGTATCAGGTGTGAAGGTAAATCTGATCTTTGTTCGTTAATCTTATCTAGAAGCTACTCAGACTTTTGCCTATTTTTATATTATTGGGGGAACTGAACTAAGGTTGTAATTTTAAATTTATTAAAATTTATAAATTTTAAGCTATGCTCCCACTGAAATGGAGCAATGCAGTGTAATCACTTTGCTAGTTATCCTACAAATCAGTTTATAAGGTTTGATTGGTAAAACTCTTTTCCAAGCAAGTTTAAAAAGACTGTATTTGAAGCTGATGTGTGCTAGACATGTGTGTAAATAAATAAATATGCATTAAAGTTTCTAAAGTACAGCTTAAGAGGGAGTTGTATTTCTCATTAGGTAGATGAATAATCTCAGCTGAACCTGGAGCCTTGTGAAGCTCAGCATCCCATGTTTCAAAAGTTTTTTGGTTGCTGTGATTCAGATTTTCTTATCCTAGCTTAAAAATCAAAGAAAGAGAAGAGAGAAAAAATCTGGCTGCCTTCCTTTTTCTTTATTTGTCAAGATGTATATGGATGATGCAATGTTGATACAAGATTAGCTGTGGTGACAGTTCTGAGATAAGACTGAAGAGCTAAAACAAAACAAAACAAAACAAAACAGTGAGATCTTCAGTGGTTTGAAAGACTTACAGAAGTTTTGCTTTATTATTCATATTTAGGTATTGAGGGCTCATGGATTCATCTGAAGAAAGAAATTTAAATATCAGACTTGTGTTTTGATAGATAAATTTGCCAACAATCTTTTTAAGTTTATGGCTTTTCCAAGAGCAAATGAAACATGTTAAAGTTACTTTTGTTCTGGGGTAGGGAGCTTGCTTCATAAGTCTTAGTAAACCAATCTCTGAAAAAAAAGGCATTTAATAAATATTTCTGCTCATGTGTTTAGCAATTTTTCCATGGTACAGGTGTGTTATTTTGCTACATATTGAAAGTGAATATCCTCTTTTAGGCACAGAACTTTCCTCAAGTCCTTAGCTGTAGTGTGTCATTTGATTTAGAAAGTTTTCAAATGTGCTGTCTTGATGGTGGCCAAGTTTCACATGGCAAGCAAGCCTAAGGGAAACAACATCAACACCAGATTTTTGAGACTTCACCGTTGTATTTTTTTAAGCTCACTATCCAAAAATGAATTGATAGAAGGTTATTGTTAGAAAATGAGTACTAAGAAATATATTATTGAGTCCTGAGTTATTTTAGTTTACAATATTGTACTTTCTAAGAAACAGGACGTTTTTGAGAAACAATTGCTATTTACGTAAACGGTGTTGAACGCACTTACAATTCATATGGCTTTATTTTCAGTTGATGGAATATGACTGAATGCTTAGTCTGCTTGGTGTATGGATGTGTTTACTCTATCCATATGTTTGGGGAACATTCTGTATTCATTCCATCATATATTACTACATGTAGGATTCTGCCATGGAAGATTGCACCATGCATATAAAATAACGCCATAGCTGTTCCCACCGGGGAGGGGAAAGTTGGACAAACTAGACCAGGATCTGACATTCAGATTCATATTGTTTATAATTAACTTTGAGAAGGAAAATTTTATTCTTTTCCTTTTGTGGCTTTACCTATTGGATCTCCTTTAGGGGAGATAAAATTGAACTTTCAGGACTTAGCATCAGATGATTTAGAATTAGATTTCTACTCTACAACCTTGGCAAGTCATTTAATATAATTTTAAATGATTATTTTTCTACAAATAAAAATCATAATCTTTAGCCATAGCTATTTTGTGAAGTTAATCAGATAAGGTAACAATTGTAGAGCATGTCTTACAATAGGTTTTAAAACATATTAGTTGGATCAGATTCAATTTGAATCCTAGGCATGATTAGGTCTAAAAATTTAGTTTTACAAGCTGATGTTTTTGTCTTATTTTGATGACAAATTGTTCGGATTTCTAGGGTATGTTGTTTTACAGTGACACAACAGAGGAGAATAATGGGAATGAACATGATTTGAGGAAACCTAAACATACTACATACAGTGCATATCATATTACACTAGGTACAGTGGAAGCTAATCACTTATAATGCTAAAATAAAAAATAAAAATAATTATAATAATATAACAATTATATTAATAATGTAAAAGTTGGGGAGACAGGGTATGAATGCAAACATTTTCAATGCCGGTTTTCCTAGGTGAAAATATGTGTTGGTTTTGGTAAATAATAATAATGGTTTATATTCTTATAGCTCCCTATATCACAAAAGCTTTATGCACTATGCCATAGAAAGATCAAGGTATGCCATCTGAGGTGAGGCTTTTGAAGGAAGAATGATTTTTCAATTACAAAAGAGAACAACTACCAAAGTTCAGGTAACACACTGGACAATGAAAGATATAAAGCTGTGAGAGCTACTGGCATTTTTGGAAAATCATAATCCAGTCTTGCAGCATCCAAAAAATACTCATTGAATTCTTTCATAAACTATGGACTTCAGTAGGTAATATTAGATAATTTCATGGTCAATGTATGAATAAGAAATAAAGAATCAAGATGGTTACTTTCCCCCAAACAAATCAGTTTGTATTTGTATCTATATCTATCTACATATTTTTAAAATAATTTTAGTTCTTGTTACTTTTTCTAGTAATTGCATTCATTTGTAAAAATTGCTACTTTTATAAAGGATGTGACCACAGATTTTTTTCTTATTAATGAGAGAGTTTGTTTGAGTCAGTTCTTAAAATGCAAGCAGATTGAATGAATAATCCACAAGTTTCATTATCACAATGATAATGTCATATTTTCATTATCATTCAGTCCAAGACATTTTCCAATTTGCGTTATGATTTTTCCTTTGACCAATTCAGAAGTTTATTGCTTTATGTCCAAGCAGTCAGACATTTTCTAGATGTGTTTTTATTATTAATGCCTATCTTATCTTTACTGAAGTCAGAAAATACATTTTGTATTGATAGCTATCCTAAAAAATAAGTTAAGTCTTTATAACCTAGCACATGGTCAATTTTGGTAAGTGTTAAAGAATACCTTTAAATAACATGCATTCTAGAGTTACTGAGTACAGTGTTCTATAAAATACAAACAAAAACAAATGCAATAAATTATATTTTAAAACACCATAATTTATGGAAAACTGTGTGGAGATTCCTCAAAGAACGAAAAGTAGATGTACCATTTGATCCAGCAATCCCCCTGCTGGGTATCTACTCAAAGAAGTCATTTTATCAAAAAGACACCTGAACTCAAATGTTTATTGCAGCATAATTCACAATTGCAAAAATGTGCAATCAAACCAAGTGCCCATCAATTCATGAGTGGATTAACAGAATGTGATATATATATATATATATACATATATACACACACACACACACACACACACACACACACATATACTGTGGAGTACTACTCAGCCATAAAAAGATGAATTAAAGCCTTTTGCAACAATTTGGGTAGAACTGGAGACCATTATTCTAAGTGAAGTGTCCCAAGAATGGAAAAATAAAAACCACATGTATTCACTATTAAACTGGAACTAAATACAATGGGCACACATGTACACAGAGGGAAGTAAAACTAAGTGAAAATCAAGATGCGAGTTGGGGGAGGAGGGGGACGAAAACATACCTAACCAGTACAATGAACACTATTTGGGTGACAGGCACACTTATAGCCATGACTCATGCGTTACAAAAGTGATCCATGTAACCAAAAACATTTGTATCCCCTAATATTTTGAAATCAATAAAAAAAAGCAATCTATGAATTAGATTACAAATTCATGGTCCTAATGTGAAATCTGGCCAGCAGATATGTAATATTGGCATATAAAGTTTTGTATTCTTACTTGCGCTTTGCTAATATTTTAAAATAAATAAAAAGGTATTCCATAAAAATCAAAATGCCTTTATCCCTACTAGAAGAATAAAATCTAAAAATCTGATAATAGTGCAAAGAAACTTTAACAAAAGCTGATTGATACTGTCTGCATAGAAAATAAAAGCTCTCCAGTTCTCTCTAGTTCCCACTGATACTTCTTTTCTAAACACCAAGATATACTCCTATGCAGAGGTGTCATCTAATATTTGCTCTAGAAAGCAATTTATTAATAATTAAAGTGTAACACAGAGACTTATGCACACATCAGAAACGTAAGTTCAATGACGCTTCACAAGGTGATGCTGTGTGGCAACTGGCACCAAGGTTGAGGAACAAGACATCACCTGTACTCAGAAGCCCTTTTGTGCAGCCTTATCGTTACCTCTTCTCCCCCAAGTAAACACTGTCTTGACCTCTAACCCCAGAGATTAGTTTATTCTGAGTTTGAACTTCATATAATTTTAACCAAGCAATATTGTCATCGAATAAACTCTTACAGGGATAAATTTTTTCACTCATTTGGATGTGAGTGAGATTAATGTTTGTTGATCTTTCATTTGTGTATCCATTCTACAGTTGATGGGCATTTGCAGTGTTTCTAGCTCAGGACTAAGGATAGATTCCTATAAACATTGTACTTGTCTTTTTGTGAACATATATGTGAATTTCTGTTAATCTTATGAATTAAATTGCTGAGTAATTGGAAATGAATGTGTTCCACATATTCAGCTTTAGTGAGACCGTCTGACAGTTTTCCAAGTGGTTGCATCAATTTAAACTCTTGGAGACTGATGTTTTCAGTGGCTCCAAATCCTCACCAGCTCTTAGTGTTATTTATATGTGTATATAATACCCATGAATTAGTCATTCTGTAGTATCTTATGAATTTAATTTACATTTCCCTGAAATCCAATGAAGTAGAAAACTTTTCATAAATTTATCAGCTATTTGCAGAGATTACTTTATTGAGTACTTTTTAAAATTTTCTGCCTTTTTGCCCATTTTACTATTTAATTTTCTTTCTTTCTTTCTTTCTTTCTTTTTTTTTTACATACAGGAGTTATAAATGTTTAGAAGGAAGGCATGTAGTAATCTTCTCAAATGTTTATCTGAAAATAAAACTAAACAATGAACTTCAACTTATTTTTCTGTTTGATATGCTACTCTGTAATCCTGCTACTCTGTATCAACAATTATTAATTTGGCTTTGAGTCACATCTCACTTGAATCAGAAAGTAATTCCTAATCTATTTATTATAATACCAACACCTTTCTGATTAAACAAATAGTAAACATCCCTTGCAATATGAGGTATTGGTGATATGGTATCTGATAAAGGAAACTGGTATACTAAATAACTGGAAGGCTGGTATCCTCTTTCCTCCATAGTATTCATGGTGAAAGTATGGATAAACTTATTTTACTTACAAGGAGGTAGACTTTGAATATGTCGATGAATGTTCTTAAATATCAGTGGAGACAAATCCAGTATGAACATATTTTGTAGACTCCCAAACAGTTGTCATTGATAACTAATAATAATTATTAATTTCAATAATTATCATAAGTTATAATGGTAATAATAAAATGTTAGTTTATAGCAAATTTGATAGAATCTATCACCACCTAATATACTATGTAGTTATTTGTTTATTGTATACTTTCTCCCTCTAATTTGTATGATCCGTAAAGATAAGGTTATTATCTTTTTCATAGCACTGCTGTAGGACCTGAGCATAGAAATTTGCTACCACAGAGTATGCACTTAATTAGTATTTGTTAAGTGAATAAATGTGATGTCAGATAAATGTTTTGAAACTTACTCTTGGTCTCCCATTGTAGAAAACATTTTCTCCCAAAGTATGAAGCAATAATGTTTAGATCTCTACCACTTTGTATTAATCCTAGAAGTAAGCTAATGCAAGTTAAGCTACCATGTCTAATTTAATACCATTGAGACAGATGACCAGAAATAACATACCTCTTCAAATCTGGAGTGATGGAACACAACACCATAATAGGTTTTACACCATCAGAAGTTTGAATTGCCATGATTGCTGTTACAGCTTGATAAACTTCAGAAATTCAAATATGCTCCTTTGTAAATATCTCAGTTAACAAAGACATGTCATTCACAGGTGAGTCATGTTCTAGAGGTATCTTGTATACCACATATAATGAAAATCACATTCCTGAATAAAATGAGAATTAGTCATTCCTAGAGCCAGAAGTAGAATGGACACTGCAACCATTTCCTTTATTTGAGTTATAAAGTTTAAATAAATCAGCTTTTTGTGTGTGTGTTTAGAGAGTGTAAATCCATACAAAATAAGGAACCAATTGAGGTTACTAGTAACGTGGGAAGTTTTGATACCCAGAATGAAGGTATCAACTACCAAAAATAACAACCACAGAAAGATGTACCAAAAAAAAAAGAAGAAGAAGAAGAAGAACATCTCTCTTAATAACTTTTGTGTCTCTTAATAGAACAAGAAGAAAAAATTTTCCCATGAGTATTCTAAACTACCAACTGATACTCACATGCATTTGAGAAAAGTGTAAGATCTGCCTCGCATGAATAACCCTAGAATAATCTTCTGGAGGAATCTAGCTACACTCATGTTAAAGAACTCTAGCAAGTAAGTCTCTGAAGATTATGAACTCTAAATGAATGAACAACAGAATTAAAATCTACAAGAAATGAAAGTCAGTCCCACCCATACTGTAGATACGGAAATTATTAAATTGAAATGTAAACCTGTTAGGTTGCTGTTATTTGATAACATAAAATAGTGTATTAAAAATACGAACAAGGAATAAGAGACCGCCAGGAAAGACCAGAATGATTTTAAAAAGAATTGAACAAATAACAATACAAGAAATGAAAATATACATGTGGATGTACGGGTATGTGTGTGTGTACATATAAATTTAGTCACTGATATAACTTTAAGAAAATTACTCAGAATGGAAAACAGAGAGAGAGCAGATGGATAAGAATAAGCAACACAAGGAATAGAGTGAGTTGAGTCTGCATATATCTAATTACAATAATAGATGGACATAGTGAAGAATAATTGGAGTGGAAAATATTTAAAGATATATTGGCATCATATTTTCTAAAATTAAAAGATAATAAACATCTTCAGATTCCAAAATTATGAGAAGCCACAAGCCACATGATTAGTAAACAAGCTAATACCCCTGAATGCTTAATAGTGAAGAATGCAAAATACTAAAGTCAAAGCAATTTTAAAAATAGAGATAAAGAACAATGAGCTTACTACAAAAAGAAGCA
This sequence comes from Lepilemur ruficaudatus, assembly GCA_963574885.1. Classification (NCBI taxonomy): domain Eukaryota; kingdom Metazoa; phylum Chordata; class Mammalia; order Primates; family Lepilemuridae; genus Lepilemur; species Lepilemur ruficaudatus. The sequence continues at coordinate 6,754 of CAUYRT010025980.1, read as the reverse complement.
ATAATAATTATACTGACAGCAGAGGACTCATAAGCAACAATATAATGAAGTTTATGCCAGAGTAATAGATCAAAGGGCTGATAAAAAAAAGTATCATCCTAAAATTACGTGCTGTATGAGAGTAAAAATAAATCAATATCAAAAAATTTGAAAGACTATTTTATAATAGACAATCCTTGAACTAACTCCTAAAGTATATAATTCAGGAAAGAAGTAAAAGATTCCAAAACTAATAATAAATAATATTTAATTTGTAAGTAATAAAGATAGATTCCAGTTATAATAAGAGAAATTAAGATTAAATATGTTTAATCTGCTTAAATTGAAATGCAGGGGATTTATAATACTGATTAATTTAGGTATTTTTTTATTTTAATTGTTATGTGAACCCACGATCTGTTAAAATTTCTGTAGTAACCACTAAAATAATAGATACCAATTTATCATTTTTTAAGTAGTAGAGAAAAAAAATACAAATACACTAAAAAGTTGAAAGTAAGAAGATAAAAAACATAAAAGCAAGAGCTAAGGAAATATTAAATCACAAAATTGTTCTTGAGTAGCATATACCTATTTTAGAGGAAGAGCAGCAATATTGACTTCATTAAATTCATTTGCTGAGTTTATTGAATTTTGGAAACTATTGGAGATAGTCTTAGTAGTGCAGAAAATTATTTGTTTTTAAAATTCCATGCTTTAGTTAAATTTTTTACTCTTTAGCTTAGTAATTGTACATGCACAAAATTATTGCTCCAAATCTGTTCAGGCCATCTGTCTTGTTTTGTATATTCTAAGCATTTATTACATACCAGGAAATAGATACTCTCTCAGATTTCCTTTTCCATAAAATCTTCACTAAAATAGACTTTTTATTATATATATAGGGTTATTCAGTTCTGATTTTTAACCCAGTTATTTTTTTCTTTTATATTTCTCCTTTTATTTTGAGGAAGAGATATCTTGATATTTCCTGCTTTCAATCTGTATTAACAAGGCGAAGGTCATATAAAATGCATGAGACGGTACTTAGAGCCTTGAATTTATAGTAAAATCTAACAGGAAACTATCACCTAAAGCCTAAGAGAGTGACAGAATTTATTATCACTCTGTCTTAAACTCCAGCTTTATTTATTTTGTGATCAGTCTAAAGAAAATAGCACAGTTAATGGGCAATTCAGTGAAGAATCACTTTTCAATTATGTAGGATATAATTTGTTAGTGTCAGAATATGAAAGTAGAACAAGTCAGCTTGTTCTAAACAATCATTTTTTAAAAATTAGTTGAAATGAGGAATTATTGTGGTTGCTGGTTTAAAAAGTTTAGCTTACCATAACCCCAGTGAAGCTACACTAGTTTCCAGAGCCAGGGTTTCTGTCTGGTTCATGTCACACAACATGGTCATAAAGAAACGCAGTGTACCAGGCAGTACCATCATTTGCTAACAGGTACTCCACATACAATCTGTCATTTGATCTTCATTTTGAAGTGAAACTATTAATAATTACAACCATTTTTATATATACAAACTAGGAGCACAAATCAACTAATTTTCAAAGTCTTGAAAAACTCACGAGTGATGGAGTTAGGTATCAGAAGAGCTTTACTGACTGATGGCAAATACTGATAGTAAATCTGTCTTGGTCTCTAACTTCAAGGTAGTTGCAATTTAATAGAGAAGAGAAGATGAAAAACAGAAATCATTGCCTAGTAGCACGATTTTAAACAAATTCAAAAAATATTTTAAAATATGCTGAATTCATTGGTGAATTATTACACAAACTCATGTGAATATGATATATTAGTTTTCTATTGTTGCCATAAAAAGTCTTCACAAATGTATTAGCCTAAGACTACACAAACTTACCATCTCCAGCTCTTTAGCTTAAAATTTGAATGCAGGACACAACAGGTTAAAATTAAGGTGTTGGTAGAACTGTTTTCTTATGGGATGCTCTGGGGAATAATCTGCTTCCAAGGTAATTCAGACACTTCTCATTTGTAGGATTGGGTCCCCATTTTCTCTCTAGCTGTCAACTGGGGATCCTTCTTTGCTTCTGAAAAGTGCATATGTTCCTTCCAATTTTCCATCACCTCCTTCAGGCTTCTCTCTGTTCCTTGCACATAGGACCCTACAACTAAAAGCCAGTAACAGCATGTCAAATCTACTGCATGCTTGGAATCACTCTGACTTCTCCTCCTGCACTATCTCTCTTGCCTTTTTCTTCTGCAGCATTTTTATTTCATCAGCCTGAGAACATTGTGTACTTTTAATGGCTCGTGTGATTAGATAGGGTGTACCTAGATAATCCAGGATTATCTTATTTTAAGGTCTATAAAACTAATTACACCTAAAAATGTCCCTTTGTCATGTAACATAGACATTCACATGTTCTAGGGATTGGGGCATGGACATCATTGGCGTAGAGACGTGGGAAATGATTCAGCCACACGTGCTCAAGGGAAAAGAAAATACACTTTCTGAAGGAACCAAGCATTGCAAGATGTACATTGGTTAAAGACAATTTTTCAGAGAGAATGGCCATTGCATGACAGGACTTTGGAATTCAGCCAATGGACCCATCATCCTCTTTTGTTCATCAATCTTCCTCTTGTTGAAGACATATATTATGGGGTAGTAGACTGAACATACCTTAGGATTTACCTGGTTTAATATTTTTGTTTTATAAAAGGAAATTTTTTTTTCCTTTGGGTAAATACCCACTAGTGGGATTGCTGGATCAAATGAAAAAAAAAAAAAAAGACATTTTATAAAAAAGACATTCACACTCAAATGTTTATAGCAGCCCAACTCACAACGGCAAAGATATGGAAACAGCCCAAGTGCCCATCAATACATGAGTGGATTAATAAAATGTGGTATATGTATGCCATGGAGTGTTACTCAGCCATAAAAAAGGTGAACTAATACCTTTTGTAGCAACCTGGATGGAATCGGAGGCCATTCTCCTATGTGAAGTATCGCAAGGATGGAAAAAACAAACACCACGTGTACTCATTATTAAATTGGGACTAATCGATGAACACTCATGTGCACATATGATCATAAAAGTCAACAGAATTCAAGCAGGTTGGATGGAGGAGGAGGGAATGGACAAATTCACTAACAATTGCAATGCACACTATCTGGGTCATGGACACACTTACAACTTTGACTCACACTGTACAAAAGCAATTCCTATAATCAGAACATTTGTACCCCCATAATATTCTGAAATTAAAAAAAGAGAAAACTTTTCACAAAAGTTTAATGGATCATCCAAGTTTATACAAACACTGCTTTGCAGAGCAATCACTTAACTAGTTAAGGAGATAAAAATAATGTGAAAATAGGGTGGGCACAACCTTAAAGGAAGGACTGCTGAGCTTCTCTTTGCTCTAGTGTGCTCTAGGGAGGGGCAGGGAACCTACATTTTCTCTGCCTCCCCCTCTTTCTCCATATTAAGGAAGCCTGAGGCTTTACAAATTCTTACTGCTTAATCTCTTCTCTCTCCATTTCTCCAAGCTTTAGACTTTCCCTAGTTGCGTCCGAAATTGCCAACTGACTAATCTGGTACTGTAGTATCTTTCACTCGGTTACTTCATGGTGACCTTGATATTTGTTTTAAAAAATTGTACCACTTCTTTCAAATAGAAAGGCAAATACTTTCAGCGTACAGGGAAGGGTCTCTCTATATTTTGTAATCTGTTCCCTTTACAAAAAACGTAAATACCACCTAATTCCTGCAAACTAAAATTAGCTTACTTTCTTCAGTGAGATTCCTGGTCCATCAGATGAGAAGGTATTTATTTTGAATTTTTCATTTGAATTTTATGTTCCATAATTTGTATTTTAATTATACTTTATTACACCAATTTTATATTCTAATATTGAGTACGATTTTCACAAATTACTCACAAAGTCCCTTTCTGTGCCTGCCTCTTACTGAGAATAGTGAACCGTGGGAGTCACAGACTACACACTGGGAGACGGAGCTAATTCTTGCTTTGTTCATTTAGTAGATCAGTGACCTTGGTTAAGTTATTTAACATTGCTGACCCTCAAATTCCTCATCTGTGAAATGAGAATAATGTGTTCAGCCCACTGCACTGTCATGTGAATTAAATAAAATCATATCTGTAAAAGCATCTGGCACAAACCACTTGCTCATAGTTTTGGTTCTGTCTCTGATGCTTCCACTTTAATTCTGTTACGTGTTTTCTAGGAATCTCTGTTGCTGAGTTAAAAAGACAAAATGTAGGCGAGACCTAGATTCCATTTCACAGAGAATGTATTAAGAACCAATCATTTATGAACCTTTAAAAACCATGGTATAAAGAAAATACTAGGGTAAATTTCAAAACCTTCTTGCCATTCCCCATGTTGTCTTTATAATTAGACGTGTTCTCAGAATGCAGTTATATATTTTGTAAATGACTTGTGAATGTCAGCTAATCTTGTTTTAATTAGAGCAAGTAAGACTGATGTGAGGGAAAGTTTCAAACTTTAATGTTGAATTCCTTTCAAGTGGAAAGTGCAGTGGAAAAAAATTACTTTTTAAAGTGAGAATGAAGACAACTATAATGAATTGTCTATTTCACGAGAGGAGAAGCATTTCTTTTTTGAGGCAGAAGAAAGATAAATATTTTTAAACAATAAACAATTTCCTTTTGAGAAAGTGTATAAAGCCAAATTCTAAATTTAAAAGCTTGAAGGGTAAATAATGATGATTATATGAATTATAAAAGCTAAGCTGTATTGAGGATGTTCTATGTTCTAGAGATTGACTAAGATGCCTTCAATATTTCCCTCAGCTTGACTAGACTTCAGACAGGATTCTACGTTCTACCTTTCTTACCTTAGAGCATTTGCTTTAGAAAACTTATAATTGAAAATTCATTTTCTGCTCCTTTGAAATATGACTCACTTTAAAAGTCTCCTGCCAGTTATAATTTAGGACTTTCTCAAGGACCTCGGAGCCATCCTTTTGAAATGTAACCATGGAGGAAGACAGAGTCCCTCCCATCAGTGAGTGTGGGTGGGTAGGAGCCCAATTTCAGTAGGCACCTTGCTTCAAGTTGTAAAACCACCTTCTGTCATGAGGACTTGAAAAAGTTTACTTTTCCTTTGAGTAATGACAATTAATGAACTCAGATGACCCATGATTCTACAATCCCAGCTCTTAAATTCTACCACTCTTCCTTTTAGCAAAGGCAAGCTCAGACTGAGCTCTGGAATCTCTTTCCTATTACAGTAACCTTGAATAATGTCTTTCTTACATGTGCTGTCTTGCAAGTCTTACATGTTTCTTATAGGTCTGTCGAGTGCAATGTTTGCAAGAAAATATCTGTACTTGGTAATTTCTAAGGGGCAATGTAACACATCCACTCTTCAAAAATTAAAAAAAGTATAAATATATATAATAAATATACCTGATACAAGGCAGCATTATGTATAGGAACCACTTTGGACTCCAAACACCAGAATCCTGGCTTGTAAAATTAGGTGGTGTCATGTGTTCCATCAACTTAGTTTTCACAATCTGAGGGAACCTTAGATTCAGTATTTTCTGATATTGAGAAATGTGTTGACAGTGACTGAAACCTCATCTTGAAAAAAAACACATCAGTATAAAGTAAATATTAAAGATTTGTAGCAGGTAACAATAAGACCTATGTCTCTGAGTCTAAATCATACTTTCCTCCCACTTAAATTTGTTCTCTTTCATTGCAATATGAGACATCAAGTCACCTGGAGCATGTAAGTTACAGAGAAGGAAACTGAGAACCAAAAAGGTTGAGTGATTTTTGCCGAAGGTCTTCCTGTCACTGAGTGGCAGACCTTAAATAAGAACCGGATCTTCTAAGTGTCCATATAATAATTGATAGAAGGATTGAGATTTATCAAAATATAGATCTTTCTAGTAAGGATAGGGGTGGGAGACACTTAAGAGTTAATTGCTTTTTTTTGCAAAAGTAATTTCTAATAAAAAATTACCCTATATAATCATGAGAGCTTCCATAAGTTCTGAAGCTTAGTAATATGTACATGTTATTCTTTATATACAGACAGAAAAAAGGCAGCGTTGGATAAAGAACAAGCTATCATTTTTTTAAAAATAAGTATCTATTTACTATTTTCTTAGTCTGGGTTCTTCAGAGGGAAAAAACAATATACGCACATATATATGTATATGGAGAGAGAGAGCAAGACAGATACAGACAGAGGGAGAGGGGAGAAAGATGAAAAGAGAGACGGGGGGAGAGAGAGAGAGAGAGAGAGAGAGAGAGAGAGAGAGAGAGAGAGAGAGAGTCTAAGAAATCGGCTTAAGCAACTATGTTGGCTGACAAGTCGAAAATTTGCAGGGTAGGCCATCAGGCTGAAGACTGATGGAAAGTTGATGTTGCAGTTTGGGTCTAAAAGGAGTCTGCTGGCAGAATTATTTTTTCCTCAAAGTCTACTGATCTAAATGTTAACGTTAGGAGCACACTTCACAATTGCAAAGATGTGGAAAAAACCCAAGTGCTTGTAAATATGTGAGTGGATTAATAAAATGTGGTATATGTACATCATGGAGTTCTACTCAGTCACAAAACGCAACGGTGATCTAGCACTTCTTGTATTATCCTGGATAGAGCTGGAGCCCATTCGACTAAGGGAAGTATCACAAGAATGGAAAAACAAGCACCACATGTGCTCACCATCAAATTGGTATTAACTGACCAACACTTAAGTGCACATATAGTAGTAACATTC
>CAUYRT010025977.1:0-24832 GCA_963574885.1 Lepilemur ruficaudatus | reverse complement strand
TAAGCTTAAACCCATTATTCAAAGTGAGGTGACACAAGACCGGAAGAATGGGCCCCACGTGTACTCACCATCAAATTGATACTGACTGATTAACACTATGGTGCTCAAATGGTGGGAGTGTTCACTGGTGATTTGGGGGTTGGGGGTAAACCCACATTTGAACGATGTGGTGGACACTGTGGAGGGGTGGGACATGCTTGAAAAGTAGTTGGGGAGTGGAATTGGGGGAAGGAATTCCTCTAAAACTGATTTATGTGATTAACTGTACATCTTGGTAAATTCACTAAAAATCATTTAATTGTACACTTAAAATGGAGTAAAGGCATGATACGTAAAGTATATTTTAATAAAGCAAAAATAAAAAAATGAATGGGAAATACTAAATTCAACAGTTATCCATGTGCTAATTTTTTGAAAGAAGATCTATATTATTGGTATTATCATTAAGAATCTTTAGTCTTTTCTACAAAACATAATATTTTATGAATACAAGAAAACATGCAGTTAAAACCATCTTCCTTTATGGATAAAAAAATATTGAGAACAAGAGTGAATTCACACTTCAGATGTTGAAGCCAGATGATGGAAAGCCTGGATTAGATTCTAGATCTTTAAATACTTTGGCCAGTATTTTTTCCAGTATACCAAACGAATGGAAAAGAATAAAAGTCACCCAAAAAATGCTAAATAAGATTATATAATTTTATACCCTTATGTCTTTATATTTTATTCTATAGATTTGTCATTGTTGTTACTGTTGTTGCCAGCGAAGGAAACAGACTCTGACTTAAAAGCAAAAAAGGAGTTTCTTAGAAGCATCTGGGATGGGAAGAGTTCACAGAATTCAAGGGAGGTGGAAGAGTTATCCTTAGAACAGATAAGAAACAGGCAGATCTGGAAGGTCTTGGTAGCAGGAACTTCAGGGAAAAAAAAAGGAAAAAAAAAAATTCCCAGCCTCTGTTGCTGGCATGAATCAACTCTAACCACATCTTTTGTATATGTTTCAACTTTGTTTTATATGACTCTGATTGACTGAATGTGAGTTTTATGTTCACCTCCCTATCCTAGTGGAATGACTAGAGGGTTTTCGGGATGCATCCTTCAAAGGACACCTTTGGTTTCCATAACTCGAGAGCATGTATTTGGATTTATGCTTCCACTGATACTACATAGTGAGGAAGAAAATTCCCCAAAAGGAAGTGGAGTGATGTCAGGAAGAGGGCTGGATGATGGGCTGCCATAAAATGACATCTATCCACTTAATACATCTGACAGTGATTGTATTATGCTGGAAAACTCTTTTTTACTTACTAGCTATGTGACCTTCAAGTAAGTTTTCTGTTTCTGGTTTTTCCCCAGTCTGAAAAGAAGGAAAATGATAGGATCTATGTTATAAGAGTGACTATGAAAATTAAAAGACATAATGTATATCAAGTACTTATTAGCATAGTGCCTGGCACTTAGTAAGCAATAAATATTAGCTATAATTATTTGTATTAACTCTTATCAGCTATATTACTGGTTGCATTAAAAAATGTTGCAACAAAAAAGAACTTTTTGGTAAGGGGGAAAAAGCACCACTGAATTGAGGAAAAAAGGAGATGACTAAATAACTAGAACTAAAGATAGTATTATGCTTTTAACCCAGTGGAATAAAAACAAATTACTGATTATTACTCCAGAAATACCTATTAGTCTATGTCATGCATGCATTGTGAGGACTTTTCATATTCTTCTAGTAGGTTTGAAGGAATTACTAAATCAGTTTACAGAGCATTATCTTTTCCCCTGTTCTCCTTTCTAACGTAATGTTTTGCACACGTAAGAATAACGTAACACATATGTAGTTTTAAAGCATAGTAAGAGGAACAGCCATGAGTCTGTTGCCGAGAATATTGTCAACACATCCTTCTGTGCATTCCTTCCCTCTGATTCCTCTGCCTCTCTCACAGAGCGGAATTTTGTGTTTATTATTCACCTGCCTTTTTTTCTTAAACTTTTTATTTGGAAATAATTTTAAACTTACATAAAAGTTGCCAGTATAGAAAAAGAATACTCCTATACTTTTTAAAACAGGTTTACCAAGTGTTGGTTAACATTTTGTTCCATTGGTTTTCTCTCTCTCTTTCTCCCCTGCACACACATATGTATGTGTATATATACCTATATACAGAGAGAATGAATATATAGAGAGAATGAGTATGTGTATATATTCAGTCTTTTCTTAGAATCTTCTGAGAGTAAGATGTCTTCCATTTCCTCTAAGTATTTCGATACAGTTTCCTAAGAGTAAGGCTTTTCCTTACATAACTGTGGTGTGGTGTCCAACATCAGTAAATTTAACATTGGTATGTTGCTATTACATAACTTAAAATTCGTATCTGAATTTTATCAGTGTACCCAGTAATATACTTTATAAGCATTTTTTTCCTCTCAATTATAGGATCCAGTATGGGATCACATATTATATTTGTTTGTTATGTCTCATTAGTCTCTTTTAATCTTTAACCTGTAACAATTCTTCAGGCTGTTTTTTTGTTTTTTATAACACTGATATATTTTAAGAATACAGGGCTCATGCTCTTTCTTTTTTCTTTTCTTTTCGTTTTTTTGTTTAAACAGAATGTTCCTCATTTAAGGTCTGTCTAGTGTTTTTTCTTGTGATTTAGATTCAGATTTTGCATTCGCAACCAGAATACTGTATAAGTGATGTTTCCTTTTCCAGGCATCACATCTGGAGGCACTCAATGTTTGGTCAAGGTGTTGTCTATTTTCTCCATTTTGTAGTTACTAATTATCCCTTGCTATTAATGAGCAATCTGTTAGGAGATCTTTTGAGACCATGCATATATCCTTCTCCTAATTGAAATTTCTCTTCTTGATTTAGCATCTATTAATAATTCTTGCCTGGACCAGGCTTTATTGTGTTCGTTGCAAAATTATAATGTATCAGCAGGAGGAGCCAGCAGTTCCTCCACATTTACCAGTCAGTCTTCAGCATTCTACTCTATAACTCCCCCCCCCGCCATTTCTTTCTGTGTTTTTGGTTTCAAAAACATTTTTCCCCCAATGGTTTATAATTCTGAGTCCTTCTGACAGGTATTTATCATTCTTTGAGCATTTCCTTGCTTTTTGGCCACACAAGGTGCTCCAGACCAATTGTGTACCTTCTATGCTCAGCCCTAGAATCCGCCATTGCTCCAAGAAGCCATGGTTCTTTTTAGCGAGGAATAGCATTAAAAACCAAGATCTAAGTGCTAGGTCTACTGGCTCTGTAAGTTGTGATTAAGTTGTGGTTTATAAACCAGTTGGTGATTGTTTCTTCTTTTCATCCTTAAGAAAGCTTTGGTTATTTATTGAGTTTCTCTCTCTTAAATCAAGATGCTTTCCTCAGAATCTATGGTGTTTTAATCCTCTTTGCCTTATTTATAGTCCTTTATAATTTATCATAGTATTCCTCATAAGAATGTCAGGATTGGCTGCCATGTTGTCAGAAATCCAATAGCTGCTCTAGTGTGGCATTAAACAAGCAGCGAGATGGGATTAGTAATGATGTCTGTCACAGGCAGATGAAATAAAGCAGTATGATGTGGCATTATTGAAAAGGATAAGTGTGAAAATGTTTTCAAGAAATGAAATATTCATGATAGCAGATCGTGTTTCAGAACCTGAACAGTTTCAAATAATCACTTCTTTTTTCTCCATCTTACATGAAGTACAGGGAATAAGGAGATGTAGGATTGTGCAAAGGCCACTCTGGGATATTAATTTTATACTGAATTAAATTTTAAAAGTTCAGTAGCATAAAGGTTAAGACCTTCTCATTTAAAGTTTATCTTATTTCTTAAGGTATTTTCTGTTGGTTTAGAGTTCTAACCACTATAGGTTTTGTTATAATTATAATTTTTAATAAAAATCACATCTATTAATTACTATACAAGTAATTATTATGTATATTATTAATTACTATGCTATGTATATACTATGTATATTATTATAAAAGATATTATGCATATTTTACTATACTATGTATATTAATTACTATATAAGTAATTATGTATATGTTTTTAGTTTATGTGAAACATTTCACATACATCCCTAATTTGATATGATCCTATAATTACTATTTTATTAATAAAGAAACTATAATTGAGACGGATTATGTAATTTTACCAAAGTCACAGAGCCATACTCTATATGTGTATGTATACCCTGCCTAGTTGCAAAAAAAGACATTGAGGTAGATTATTTTTAAAATATCAAAATAAAATCAAAACATAAAAACTATCAGCTAACATAAGAACACCAAAAGCATATGAACAGGCAAAAAGCAAATATGCTAATTATAAGAACTATTACAGTCCTTATGATTAAAAATTAAATTTCACTTTATTCGATTTGACTCTTAATATTCATCACCTGCTTTGTGCTGTTAATTTTGTTAGTCCCTGGAGGAGATTAATGTCTATATAGGGAGACAGAGATGTAAAGATATTATTTGAATATAAAATGATTATGTGCTGTGGGAGTACACAGAAAACAAACTTTTCTTGTGTGTATGAAGGGGTAGCGGTGTGTGTGTGGGTGGCGGGGGTCATACATGAAAGCTTCCTGGAAGAGAAGATGATTGAGTTGGTCTTTGAGGACAGGTAAGTATTATTAGCCCGGCAGTGAGTAGGGGAAGTGTATTCTAGGAAGGGATGATATGATGGATGGTTAATAGAGACATAAAACCACATGGTGTGTGCAGGCAGCTGAAAGAAACATTGGAGGAGGAAATGGGAGGCGGTTGGGAGATGAGGCTAGATAGGTAAATAGAGGCCAGGTAATCTTGTCCTCATGTGTTTGTGTTTTATTTGAAGTTGGAGACACCTTGAAGGCTTTTAAACCCGAGAATGCCAAGATCAGATTTGTCATATAAATTTTTACTCTTGCAGCTGTGGAGAAGGATGGATTGAAGGGAGGAAAGACTGTAGGTGGCCAGGACAGCTAGAATGACATGGCAGAAGTCCAGGATAATGAGGAAAAGATGCATTTTGTATATGTGTATATGTGTGTGTGTATATATGTGTATTTTATAGTTAACTTGTAATATATTTTTTAGTTCAAGCCTCACGGTCTTTGGAAACCAGCACTGGTCAGTGCTGGTTAAGATGGACAAAAGTGGAAACATCAGGGTTACTTATTTCATGTGGTCAGGAAGGAGGAAACATTTCTTCAAGAGACATGTTTTTTACATATTAAATTTTTAAAATTATTTCTCCTCTTCTTAGTTCGCTGCTTTTAAAACTTTTATCTGTGTAGGAATCACCTGGGAATTTTGTTAAAATCACATTCTGATTCAGTAGGTTTAGGGTGGGGCCCCACATTCTGCATTTCTAGCAAGGTTACAGATGATACTTCATGCTGTTGTTGTGAGAACCGTGTGTGTGTGTGCGTGTGTGAGAGAGAGAGAGAGAAGAGAAGAGAAGAGAAGAGAAGAGAGAAAATTTAAAACACTTAGTGTAGTGAAAGGATAGTGTGCCCCTTAGAACTGAGGTTTTTCAAAGTAGTACATGATGACTTCCGAAGGGACCTACAGTTGATTTTGAAGGAATCTATTTCTAAGTCCTCAATGTCCATAGTCTTTCCTAAAATTGGTCCACTTGAAAAAGCAAAAGCTAGTTTCCTTCCTATCTCCACTTTCACAATTGCTCTTGTCTCATATTGCAATAAGAAAGGCAGATCTTCCACCCATCCCTTATTATTATGGTGCATTTCTCCAGGATGGAAAATTCCCTTGCCTGGAGCAGAGGATCAGTTAGAAACATTGGTATTGCTATTGACCTGAACACTAGGTAACAAATCCTTGGACAACTCAGATGGTTTGTAATTCTTTGGTTTCAACAAATTTAAAGATATAATTGAGTTAACACCTAATAGTTTATTAAAAATATTTGTTGTATAAAAACTACATGAGATTTTGAGGAATTGACTAACATTGCTGTAACAAACTCCTTTCTACTTATTTAAGCGAACAAGGTTTTTCAATTCTCATATAGAAAGAGAAAATAAAAAATAGAAAATTGCTCTACAACCTTATTTTATACTAGCATTCAGAGGCCTATGAACTATTTTCAAAAGGGAGAGCATTAAGAAAAGCATTTCCAATATGTTTTTTAGTTTGAATGTCAGTTTTAGGGAATAAAAGTTAAAAGTTCAGGTTCAAGATAAATGTTTTTATTGTAGAGAATGATGATAGAGTGATAAATTAAAAACTTTCAGAAAGAAAAACTATATTATGTTAGGGTAAAATTCTGTGGAGGGGTGAGTGGAAATGAGTTTAAGGAAAAAAGTGAACCTTGTCACTTTTCTCTAACTTTTGAATGTTTTTTTTTAAATATATGCCAGTGTTTATCAAATTACTTTGGGATTTAGATTCCTTTGATACCCTTAAAGGAATGATGTAGCAGTTTTATTTTAAAATGACAATATTTATGACATACTAGGAATTATATCACTTGCTTTCCAATCATTTAAACTTGTGATTAAAAATTTTAGATGTCACTTGAAAATGTGCATTGTGGAGTTTTAGAAATTTCTTTTAGAAGTAATGGAGGGAAAACATGAAGGCTATTGTTTTAGAGCTTTGTTCTTAGAACCTAACTTTCCTCAACAAGACTTTTTATGAAATTTACATGAGAAGAAGAATTGAGATTGTACCCATTGAGAGATTATTTTGTTAGTAATGAAGACTAGATTCCTAGGTTTTGGGTGCATGACAAACAGGTATGACAAAGTGGATCTTCTGTTACCAAAGATGAGTGGCCCAGACAGCTCTCTTAGATGAACATGTCTTCATTGAACGGTGGGAATATCCCTAGGCAACACCAGCATTTTCCTGATAAAGAAATCTTTGGCTCAATACCAACATTTGAATAAGTAAGTATTTTGTTGACTTTCCATAGAACAGGACAGATACAATTTAAAGGAAAAAAATTATGATGGATTTTGTTAATTGCTTGCTTTAGCCATACTCAGTTATGTTGCAACTAGTAAAGTAAAATGTGTAACTCTGAATAGTGTTAGCTCTAAAATATACTCCCAGATAATTGAATTAATAAGTGTATGTAATTATGTATAAATTACTCTATATAATTCTGGGTAATTAAATGTTTGAGAATGCTTACAAAATGCAACAATTTTAGTCTTGATATGCTTACTGTTGAGTTTATTGTAATGGTAGTAGTGAGAATAATAGAGACCAGATGCCCATACAGTTAATAAATTGTGAAGCTGGTATTTAAACCTACTGTATTCAATACCATGTTCTTTTTACTGCAGCAATTAGAAAGGCTGCCTAATATGTTACACATATAGAAAGCTGGTTATATTTAAATATCATTTATTGTTTACTAAGAAGAATCTTGGTGGTGGTAATGGATTTTGCTACTTTATGGTTTTTTGAAACTCTTAAAAATTGAGGACCCTAAAGAGCTTTTGTTAATATAGATTTGTTTTATCAATATTTAGCATATTAGAAATTAAGATTGAGAAAATTTAAAACACATGTTTATTAATTAATTTTAAAATAATAATAAACCATTATCTATTAATATAAGATAGTTTTATGAAAAATAATCATACTTTCCAGAACAGAAACATTTAGTGAGAAGAGGGGCACTGTTTTACATATTTGTAAATCTCTTTAACATCTGACTTAATAGAAACAGCTGGATTCCCATAGCTGCGTTTACATTCAATCTGTTGTACAATGTTTGGGTTGAAGTATATGAAGACAATTTGCCCTCATACAGATATGTGCTTGGAAAAGAGAGACCTTGTGGACTCCCTGAAATATTCTTGGGGACCATCAGATGGTCCCCAGTATTTTAACCACTGCTTTAAAATAATGTAATAAGTGTTATATTACACTTTCATAATTTGTATGTAATGGGAATAAAGTTTTTGCATATGTATTATTTTTATGTCTGCATTTGATTTTAGCTTCATGTAGTATGGAGGACTTTTCCTAACTTTTGGATGTGTAATTAAATGTATGGCAAAATTGTAATCAGAACCTGAAAACATATTTAAAAAATTATGGAGTATATGAGAATATAAGTTCAACAGGGTAGGATTTGTGAAAAGATGTTTTACTTAAACAGAAAAAACAATAGCAAAGCAGTTCAAATATATTATTATTAATTTAGTAATTTTAATAGCTCCAAAAAATTCTATACTTCAGGAGAATGTTTATTTCATAAATCCTTTAAAAATATCAGGATCCTCAACTACCTATTCCTTTTTCCATCATTCTCACTCTCCTGCTTCCTCCCTCTTTTATTTGCTCCTTCTTCTTTAACATTCATTCAATAAATATTCATTGGATTCTTTACCAGCTAGAGTAAGCACTAGTTTATATAATGGAGAGATTAAAAAATGTACAATAATTCAAACACAATAAAAGTTTATTTCTTGCTACATCAAATGAGCGTGTTTCCACTTGGAGGAGGGGCTGCTCATTGCAAAGGTGGCCAGTCAAGGAAGTTGCAATTTCTGCTGTGTTTAAGAACCTGAAACCTTGTAAGGTCACCTCTCAACTGCTGGCTCTGGGACCACATCATTTCAGCCATGATTCACACTAGTGAATTGGATGCCCTGGCCCTGGCTTTTGACACTCATGAAAGTAAGTTTGGACATAAGGATCTATGTTGCAGAAAAATCAGATTTCTATATGACTGATTTTGCAAGTAAAAACAGCTGAGGCAACAGCAGCCACCCTCTGTCCCATGGTGTTAAATCTACCTTACAAAGTTATGACAGTGCATTTGCTTGGCAAAAGCAAGATCATGTGCCAAAGGCTAGTTGTCAGGGAGTCTGGGAAACAAACTTTAGCTTTCTAGCTTAGCTTTTTCTAGTTATCTAGCTTAGCGTGCATTAAAGAATGCAACTGAAATGGAGTTGAAGGAACTAATCTGCACACCTAGAAAAAATGACTAAAATGACTAAAATGTTATATAATATTGATAATGATTATCTTTGACTTATTAAAAGTACCTTCTCCTTCCTTTACTGTCTTGATTTCTGTCCTTTGTTAATCTTTGACATTATAAAAGAGACTTTACCTTTCTCCCAATTCCAAATGTCTCCCTTGATTACTCTAAGTGCATAAGACCAACGGTTAGAATTGATCTTATTCGTCATTTCTAGCAGCCACAGGAAAACGTTACTACTGGTGCTAAAACTATAGAAATTTCACCCACGCACAATTCTTTTAGGGGTAGAGGGCCATCTAGTGAATTGGTTAAGTGAGCCTGTTAGTGCAACTGTATGTATGTTGAAATATGTCAGTCTAGATCATTCCTGTTTTGATGCCTTCTATGGATGTTTTGGGGTTTCTAACTCCTAATTGAGGTTGGGCATTATGATAACCAAAGGGAATTGTGTTCTGGAAGAAACCAAGATAATCACAGATAATGTGATTCCCCCCTCCCTGTCCCCTCAACCCCTGCAGGTCAGAATTAGGGTCTTTTCTCTCATATGCATTGCTTCTTGCTGAAGAGTCTATACAATATATGATGGGAAAAGATACTTTCATTAATGATTGGGAATTTCCTTAGTAACTGGTGGAGTAAATAATTTATTCTCAACTCCAGGTGGTATCTTGATCTTTGAGGAGCAGCAATAAGGTGATGAAGCTGTGGGGTTGGCGAGGAAACCTAAAAGAGTAGTCCCTAAAGAAAGCCAAATCCAAACACACTTGGGGGCTACAAGTCAAATAGTTCATTTCAGAGAGTGAGGGACTCAGAAGGTATAACAAAAACAAGCCAAATGTTTGTGTACTCTGAATATTAAAGGTGAGTAGTTGACAGCCCAGTGGAGAGATTGGGTTTTCACATCTGAGGTAGCCTGTCAAAAAGGTCCATATAGCCCTAGCGTGGCTTGGGTCTTTGTGGTTTGCAGAAATCTATGAGTATATGGGGGGTCGGGTCATTGTGGTGTAGGAGTGACTATAGCAATAATTCCAAGGCTGGCTGCTGCCCTTGGTTTACCTTCAGTTTTTTTGTTCATGTGGAGATGAATATATCCGAGAAGGCTAAAGTTACCAGATAAAAATGGACAACAGCATTTATATATATATTTTTTCAGTAATTTCTTCATGATGACTGTGTTGCTTAAGGCTAAGACAGTTTTTTGCTTCAAAATGAATTGCTTACCTCCTGAAAATCAATTTGATAGCTTTAATTACATTCATTTGTTTAATAAAAATA
The DNA here is from genome assembly GCA_963574885.1 of Lepilemur ruficaudatus. NCBI lineage: Eukaryota > Metazoa > Chordata > Mammalia > Primates > Lepilemuridae > Lepilemur > Lepilemur ruficaudatus. The sequence continues at coordinate 14,579 of CAUYRT010025977.1, read as the reverse complement.
TTAAGACGTAATAGCTAGAGCTCATGAATGTTACCAGTAATATTATATAAATGAAAACAACAAATGCAACATTCAGACAAAACAAGTTAATTCACTTGACACTGTTCTGAATCGTAAAAGGACAGACCAGCATCTGAAGTGTTTTTAATGTGGCAATTAAACATGGTTAGGGGGCTATGTAAATTAGCATGTTTTTAACTGCATTTATGGTCATCTTAATCTGATATGGCTGACTTAATTTCATAGTCATTTGAGGATAGTTAATTCTACTTTATAGTTGTTTACCAGGAAATTATGCCTCATACTGTGTGGTGAGGTTTTATAAATGAATTTAAAGAAAATTGTTATTATTGGAAAAAAATTCATTGTTTAAGCACCATCTAAAGTTGCTGCCTCTAAGGGATCATTGCTGCATAGTATTTAAAAAAGAAAGGTTTGAATGTGTTTATATCTTGACAGTTTGAATAAAAAGACACAGATGTGTATATTCAGCCAAAAAAAAAAAAAAAATACTGTAAATACCACAATGGGCCAGTCTGTGTCCACATCTCCTTCTTGAAGTGGTTACTGATTAAGCCTATGGCAAAGATGAGTTTGCAGTTTATGAAGTACTGTACCAGTTGATAATAATCTTCTGGTTTGTACATACATGCTTTATAAATATTTCAAATAAAGTATCTATAAAAATGTCAATTCTTTCTTCTTTTTTCTTCTAAACCAGGAGTTTTATTGCAGCTAATTTAGAAAGTTAACTAATTTTCTCATAAACAGCATTGTTTATATGGGAATTCTAAAAAATTGTCAATTCTACATTAAAAAGTGCACATTTAGGATTTAATATTTAGTAAGGCATTACAGTCGTCCCTCGGTATCCATGGGGAATTGGTTCTAGGACCTCCCTTGGATCCCAAAATTCCAGGACAGTCAAGTTTCTTATATAAAGTTGTGTAGTATTTGCATGTAACTTACACACTTCTGCCCATATAGTTTAAATCATCTATAGGTTATTTATAATGCCCAATACAACATAAATGTTGTGTAAATAGTTGTTATACTCTATTGTTTAGAGAATAATGACAAGAAAAAAGTCTATACATGTTTAGTACAGGCGCAATATTTTTTCCAAATGTTTTCAATCTGTGCTTTGGTTGAATCCACCTATGTGGAACCCATGGATATGGAGGGCAGAGTATATTTCAAGATATTATGTGAGTCAAATTTATTAGTCTAAAAAGAAATATGAGTCTATTAATTCAGTTTATTGTTGATTATATTTTATTTAATATATAGTTTTATATGTGTGTGTATGCATATATGGGATGTGTGTATGTATTTAGGTGTGTGTATCTAATGTTTTACATTCTATGTGGAATCCTATGTGGCTTAATACTGTGCTTTAAAGTTTGCTTTTCAGATAGTCATATATACTCATGAAAGCAAATATTTTAAAAATCATTAAGATTTTCTAACAGAATTAGACTTTTCAGGTACATATAGTTAAAGACCTATTGGTAGGAAAATAACTTAAAGAGCACTGTTAATAAAGCTTAAACAAGAATCTTTGAAATAGAAAGCAAAATTAAAATAAACTGCATTGTATGTATGTTCCTAATTTTAAAAAGCTTTGAATATGTTTGGATCATTCCTCAAAAGAGAGTGGAAAATGAATTACATTTGATATGGAGGTGAAAGTGTAAAAGATTACTATGAACAACATTTCTGTACATCTTATGAGTGCATAGGTTTTTCTATATTTTGTTTTTCTATTTTTTATTGTCTTTCTATTTTGAGTAAAAGTTTTTTAAAAAGTTATTTTTAAAACTGGATAGGAAATTTATGAAAATAAATGAATAAAAGCAAGAAATTTTGGCCAAGATATGGAATCAACCTAAGTGTCCATCAATGGATGAATAGATAAAGAAAATGTTTTCTTTCCCAAGATAAAATGAATAAATTTAAAGATATAGATATATGAGCCTAGCCTTCCTTAATGAATGAGCCAGCCATTCATTAAGTAAATGTGTGTTTCCCTATGTTATATATTTTGAATTCTTTATTTCTTCTGAACTTTCTCTGCTTACATACATGTCCAAGTCTTTGTCAACTTTATACTGTGTATATAAGATTTAAAGAAAAAACACTTCCCCCATATTTTGGCAAGCATTAACATTCATGTAGGCTTTATCATGCCTCGGGTGTTCGTGACCGTGATTCCAAACATCTGGCTGATTGACTGCATTTATCCCTTTTACTCATATGTCTTGGTGTTAACAGATATATCTGTTGTCTTTGTGGGAAACAGACTGATAGAAAATGCTACTTTAAAAAAAAAATCTTACAGAAAAAGGAAATAATCCCTGTCAAGTGCCATTCTATTGAAATAAAACGGACATTTAAGTAGGTGAACATCATTTCACTGAGAAGTTGTAGCCTAATCAGGTTCCATTGCATATTAATAAATCAAACAGGAAATACTGAGGTAATGTGTAACAGCTGTCTTGAAATATACAGGTTGAAAAAATCTACAGTGATATACATTGGATATATGGTACAGCATGTATGAAATTGAGATGGACAACGTGTCTGCATTTATTTCAAATACATGGCTTGAAGTCTAACACGACGATCATGTAATTAACAATAAAGGACTTTGAGTGGATGCCGTTTATTTTCGCAATCTTGTGTTACCATAGCCATTCATATAACAATTTTTATCTGTAGCACGTGTTTGAAATTTACATATGTCAAAAAGTTATAGGTTTTATCAGGAATGAAAAAACTTGGTGATAAAATGATGTTGGTGATGAATTGCTCCTGTTGCTTGTTATCATCTCGAATTGGGAGTTATCTACAGTGCCGTATAAGTAAAAAAGATGCCACCCTCATTCATTTTGATTTAATGGGTTGGTGTAGAATACAAGATACCATTTTCCCCACTGTACATGCAATAGTGAATTGAGCAAGAGATGTATTAAGTAAGCTTTTTAGTTTTACATCAAAATCAATACTAGCCTGTTGTTAAAAATTTTAAGATTATGATTTCCTCATCAATTTGTGTTGTACTTTCATCTCTTACAATGTAATAGCTGGCCATCTGACCTAATAATATTAAATGCAATGATTGAAAATGCAGAGTCCGTTTTTCATCTAATTCATCATCCACAACAATTACAGTACTCATCATTCTGGTGTAAGTAAATGGAAACTCTGTGAGAAAATTAGAATAGCATGGATTCAAACACAATTAAACATAGATCACAAGGATGAGAGGTGGAAGTCCTCATGGTCACTGTGAATAAATGATTAAACGTTGTGGATTATTTTTGGAAAAGATGTTGGAATCTGTTTTCATATACTATAAAATGCTCTGTAGAAAAGGAAGTAAAAGTCAATATTCTGTGGTGAGGTCAAGCAGAAGCCTCCTCTTAATCAATAAGCCACTTCAGATACAATCTGCCAGAGTGGCTATGATTATTTATAGAGAATGATTATATAAAATTCAGATAATTAGTAAACTTGTAGACCCTACTATTCAAAGAAGGAATATTGTATCATGAAAATGTATTGAACAACTACTGTATACTGCTCTGGGATCTGTGGTCATGAAGATAACCCTGTCCTCCAGGAGTTCATAGCCTAACAATTTATAATCAATGCATTAGTAACTACAAAATAGAGATAGGTACAGCAATATAACTATATATGCAAGTTTAAAGATATGTAATATATATATTATTTTAATGGTTGGCATTAGGATTCTTTTTGAGAAGGGAACATCATTGTTTTGATAAATAACATAAGGATCTTACCTGCAGAAGTTGAGAGCCATGATGGGAGGGGGTCAGGGGCTCTAACTCTTCTACATCAGAGAAGGGACATTTATTTTGATTAAGACAAGGAGATGCCTGCTGAGAGACATGGGGAGAGGAGGTCAAGGTCGAAGGCTGGATTGGTGCCGGTGGTCTGGCCCTGCTGGGAGAAGGTCGTGTATTTCCCCTGGCCTGCCCCTCCATTGTTGCTTTCAGTGGATATTCCATGCAGCTCGCTCCTCTCAAGCTGGGGATTCCAGTCTACTCCCTGCCCTGGTACCACATGAACTTCTTCCTCTACAGGCATTCTTAGTAAAAGCCTGTTGTGCTTTTTTATTATTTCATATTAAAAAACCACATTGCATAGTTCAGCTCATAGGGCTCCATGAAAGCTGAGAAATATTTATTTGCTTTATTAAAGTTTAGAAGGAGAAGCTAACTTTTGACATTTGAAATTTAGAGAGAAAGCCACCTAATATAAATTAACTGGCTGTGTTTGTTGAATTCTTGCTCAAAACTCTTTAAACTATTTTTTTTCCTTTATCTCATTTCTTTCGTAGCAGGGTATATTCCATCCCACTTGCTTGTTAAATTTCTAGAGGGTGGAAATAATGTTTCAAGCATTTTGGTTACCAACACGTAACATAGCAGCTGCCCAATGTAGGTGCTTGTTCATATTTGTCAAATAATTTATTATTACAACTATTAGCAATAATTTTTATTTTGCCAAAATTTTAGAGAAAAATAGAATTGAGGTAACAATCCTATGTTCTGATTCTGGTAATTAGAGCTCAGGGAGGCTCCTGTGTTTGGATAATGTGGTTTTAGCTCAGAAATATATATATTTTTTCCTTACGGCAAACAACAAAATTGCAGGAAAACAGTATCTGGAGATAAAACAGCCTCTGATGTGTTTGGCATGCAAGTCCAAGCTTATAAAGTATTAACCAGTACACACAGAACTCAGTCAACTTGGGAAAGATACAAATACTTGAAAGGATTTGTGATGAAGAAAATATTTTTTTGCTAGTTTAAATTTATTCTAGGAAAGTCCTTAGGAGTTTATGATACGCACCCATAAGAAAGGCAGAAGAAATATTCTTTGCTTTTAAATATCAGAACCCTGGATGTCAGAGTCAGCTAGTATGTAAATGGCAGAGGTTCATTTTGCAAGGAGAACATCTAGGGACCTATGAAACCTAGTTTAATGCCCTCTGAACAGTTTCTAAAGACTACCTCTAGTCTACTTCTGTAAATGATACTAATAATGCCATTGGGGCATATTTTAAAAAACTTATGGAAGCAATGACCTTATTCATAGGGCAAATTTATATTAACTACTGAAAGAAAAATTTTGCAAGTTTTCTCCATTTTATTTGTTATATTAAAAAGCTATGTTATTTGGTTTTTAACATATCAAGATAGTGAAAGACACGTATTAGAGTACAGTAGGTGGATTGATAACTGGTTTATTCCTTTTTTTTATGAGACTGGGTCTTGACCTGTTGCCCAGGCTAGAGTACAGTGGCATCTTCATAGCTCACTGCAACCTCAAACTTCTGGCCTCAAGTTATTCTCCTGCCTCAGCCTCCCTAGTAGCGGAAATACAGGCGTGTGCCACCATGTCCGGCTTTGTAGTAGTTTTGTTTTGTTTTTTTTTTTTTTAAGAGACGGGATTTGGCTATATTGCCCAGTCTGGTCTCAAGCTGCTGGCCTCAAGCAATCCTCCCACCTCAATATCCCAGAGTGTTGGGTTTATAGGCATGAGCCACTGTGCCCAGCCACCTTGCTCCTTTTAAGAAAAGAAAAGCAACTATTGTATTCTAGGGAATAACTGAGAACTTAGCACTGAACAAAATGTGATCTAGTTGGAAAGATTAATATATATTAATAAATACTTTTAATAGAATTTTTAACCAAATGTATGAGAGAGAAAAATTTTCATTTATATGAGAGGACAGTTGAGGAAAATATCATAGGGCACTAAATTGGGCACTGAAAGATGAGGAGAAGCTCATTGCAGGAATGGCTTTCCCTCGCCCCTCTCTCTCCCATTTTTTTCAAATAGTATTTAAATCTTTGCCATCATACTCATGTCTGTCTCTTTACTCCCCAGGTCCCCCCACTTCTACTCCTTGGAGTTGATTTCAGGTTATTGGGAAATAGGAATATTGTAGAGAAGCTTCCTCTCTGCATCCATCCTTGCCTCCTTTCCTGCCTCTCTAGGAGGAGGAAGGTCCCTTTGTTCCTACTCAAAGCTTGTCCTTGTACTCTGGCCCATTTCTCTGCTTGTCCATCCTCTCTTCTGCTCTTGGCTGATCTCCTGTGTAGTAATCTGTGACAGGAGTCAGGGCACAGGCTTTGTAGTCAAACATGGGTTCAGGTCTGACCTTGTCACCTGGGACACTGGTTTCACCCAGTTAACCCCTTAATCATTTTTACCTTCAACTCCTCCCTGTCTTCAGGCTTTTCTCTTCCAAACTCTCACCACGCATCATGATAAGCTACTCTCCTCCTCTGGCCCGTAGGTGCTTTCTGCTTTCCTTCATAGCCAAGCTTCTTAAAGGGCTAGATCACACTGCTGACACTGCTATATTCTTCGATCCACTGGATGAATCGGACACCTCAAGCTCATTGTGTTCAAAACTGAACTCGTAACCCCCTCCTGACGGCTGCCTTTCTGACAGTCACCTAAGCAGAGACCTGGCAGTCATTCTGGACCACCTTTTCTCCCTGTCTTCTACCTCTTCCTCTTTCTCATCTTCATCGCGAACATTAGTGAACGTTTCTTTTGCGACAAGGACTTCTGTAAGTCTACATCTGCCTGTTATCACATTAATTTTGCCAGCATCTCTGTGAGTCGGTGCTCTTGTGCCTATTTTATTTATAGTGGCAGAAACTAAAGTGTAGCTTCATTTACACAAATGGAAGTGGTGAAGCTAGAATTCAAATCCCGCAGTCTAGAGCCACATTCTAAATCACTACTACACTACAGCTTACAAATCTAAATCATCACCAAGTCTGTCAGTTCTGCTTTCAAGTCTCTCTTGCATCCATAAACTTTGCTCCATTCTCACACCACTAAGCTAGTCAGACTCTTGTCATGGCTCACTTGACTGTTGTCAGAGCAGTCTGTCCCAAGGGTGACTTTCTGTTTACCTATCCTTACATACTTTTAGAACAATCTTTTAAAATCACCTCAGCAAAAGTATAACTCTATCACTTTAAAAACTCAGTGGCCTCGTAAGTCTAAGATAAGTTCATAGTTCTTCCTGCAGCATTTGGAAGGCACCATTCTCAACCTGGACTTGCTCAGCCTTTTTTTCAGTTAGTTGGAGAAAAATGCAATTGGTATGTTGATCACATAGATAGTTTGAGTATTTGGGTCAGTTTATATATTAAATAACAGAATCTGGATCTAACAGATGTTCAGTAGCTTCTCCTACCCCCATTTTCTGCTCCCTGTTCTGGTCAGGTCTCCCCTGAGGTGGTCCAGGACCGGGGGTTGGGGGAAAGGCTTTGGGATCAACATGGGTTCAATTCCTGACTTTGCTGCTAACAATATAGCCTCTAGCAAGTATGTCTATTTCTGTCTTCCTCATTATAGGGTGGTGATTATAATTTCTTCCTTATTAGGATTTAGTGAAATAAGAAATGCAAAGCTTTTAGTATACCTGTTGGTTCTTATTGTCAGATTAGTGCATTTGGCTTTGATTATTGAAATATAGCAATGGCAACACATTTAGAAAGTGGCTAGGTAATTGGAATGACTCAATGCTATGTCTTACAATAAAGGTTACAATCGAATATACTACAGCTGTTTTGTATGAAGACAAGAAAATCGAGTATGAGGGTATGTAAGAGCTATTTCCAAATATTTGTGGGGATGTTGAAGATGAATTTGATTTATTCTGTTGTCTCTAAGGAACATAACCTAATAGGAATAAATTAAAGGGTTGATGTAGATTTTCACTCAATATAAAGAATTCCATAACAGAGCTTGCCTTAAGATAGCCTGCACAGTATAGCAGGTGTTTCCAGTGGAGGCTTAAAATCTACCAGTCAGGGTTGTCAAATGGGACATTTATGCTTTGAATACAAAGACCTATTATCCATTAGCCAGAGCCCCGCCAGTTAATCTCCGTGGTGCTACCCACCTCTGATGTTCTATGAGTCAACTCAATTTTTGCACAACATGTTATTTTCCAGCTCATACCACCTGGGCCATTTACAGATCATAGTTTCTGTGGTAACCACTTCCTGTAATATGTTGCAGTCCGCAAATAATCAAATGCCATGCATTATTTCTCCTTCTGTGCTTGCTTGCTGTCTTTTATATTTCCCCAAAGTGTTAGATCTGGCCTTTAGGAATCAACATCCTGTAAATCCCAGGAGATAGCCTAATGTCTGCAAAACGGGGCTTATTGCAAACAGCTGCTTATTGCAGAGTGGTGGGTAGCAAATTGTGCCTCAGGTGACCAACGTGAAATGAACCTGATTGTGTTGAGCTTTTTAATTAAGCACAACTAAAACAGTTTGCTGTAAAAGTCCACCTATTTGGCAGTTTTACCTGACCTCAAATTAGTAATATTATACAATATTAGACTTGCTCAGGGGTTGTAAAGGGATTGTTTGAGTGCTAAAATGTGGATAACATTTTATGTGATCCTATATGAAATTTCCAATTTTCATTCTTGATATTTCTGTGCAGGAAAACTCTAAGGAAAACTGTGTGTGAAATAATCAGAGTTTGTTTTTGCTGCTACCTCTGTCTCCACCAGTGTTACTGCTGTTCCATCCCTGAGTTGAGTCCCTGGGTTTCTGGGGCTCACATGTTGTTTTGCCTCATATTTCCTCCAAAGCCTTGTCATTGTGGCTTCTTTCTGGGTGGTACGTCATTTTCAGAACTTTGTGCACTGTTCTTGCACAAAGATTTTCATATTTTCTCTTCCTCTATGATCCTATTTGTCCTTCCTAAGATAATAGCTGCCTATTTTATAACCTCAGTTATACCAATACATGATTTAGCTCAGGTAACTTATATATGAACAGCAGTCTTTAGAACAGAAGCATTTATCCTCCTCTACTGGTGGGTATCAGGCTGTGGAAGGTGAAATTTAGAGAAAATAAGGAACCTGTGTTCACATCAAAATAGTCTGCACATGTTATATCTGTGTACAGCTTTCTTTCATTTTTACTTCTTTCCTAAAACTGTTTGTCTATTTTTTTTATATGTTAGGCATGGCTCTACATTTTGGGCATATGCTGAAGTGGAAAGAAGGACAGACCAATGAATGGTGATAGAGCATGACAGGAAGGCAGACTGAGGGTTCAGTTTAGATGTGGTGTTCGTGGAAAGTCTCTCTCAAGAGCTTTCACATTGAACTGAAGGAAGACAAGAAAGAGAGGAGTGTGCCCGCCAGAGTGAGCAGCACATGCAAAGGCTCAGAGGCAGTAAAAAGCTTGGCCTGTTGTGAGATCTAGAAGGGGTCAGCATGGCTGGAGCTTCAACAGGGCAAAGGTGGAGGAGGTGAGTTTGGAGAAGTCAGTAGGGTTCAGATCATTAATAAGGCAGTAAAACGTCATTGAGGAAAATTTTCAATAGAGTGACAGTTTTATTTATAATCTGACAGCTCTAGGTTAAAATAAATTAGATGGGTCAAAAATGGAAATAATACATTAAGAACTCTAAGAGAGAAAGTAGATTACCATGAAGGCAGACAAAGATGGAGAAAAGTGGACAGATTGGAATATCTCTTTGGAGGTACATACTTAGACTTTTGGGTTTGTATTGGAGATGGTACTACAGGAGGCGAGAGGAGACAAGGAGCATGATCGGTTTCTGGTTTGTTCAGTAAGTGCATTGTTGCACCCCAAAATAAGATGGTGAAGATTCCTGAATTTACAGAAGAGGAAGATAAAGCTTGAAGAGGTTAAGGTGACCAGAAGGTCACCTTCTCTTCCACCCTGCTTTTCCAAATTCAAGTGAGCACTTCGATTATGAAATTCTCTGTACAAGCAATATATTTTTATTTTGTGTTATGTCCCAAGCACCCAGCATAGGGCTGGCATTGATATCATCCACACATTTATCCAACGGATAATGAGTTCAATAGGTATCACTGAATGCAGAATAGTGACACAGAGAAATGGTCCCTCTCTTGCTGGTGGCAGAGAAGACAGGCCATCACACAGCACAGCCCAGGTGTGGTTGTTGAATGGGAGAAGCACTAGGTGTGTGGGGAGCCAGGAAAGTCTTCTGAGTGAAGATCATGTCTCAGCTGAATACTTAAAGCTGAGTAGAAGTTAGGAAGAGAGGGCAGAAGATAGTGTGCTAGGCAGAGGTGAAAGCTTGTGATCAGAGCCAGGTATCTAAAAAGCCCAGAGAACCTGAAGTTGGATCCCTGCGGTTGAGGACGTTAGTCCAGAGAGAGCAGGGAAAGCTAAAATTGCACAAATAAGCAGGGCATGTTATGTTACCTTAAGAGTCATTTTAAGGAATGGAAGGGGAGTCTTTTACAATTTTTAGAAGGGGCCTGGCTTGATGCAGTTACCATTTTAGAAAGACCATTGCAATTGTAGTGTGGAGAATAGATTGGAAAGGGGTACAACCACTCAAATATTTGTTGATAATATTCTACATATGTCTAATATGTATAGTAAGTAATTGCGTAGATTTTCAGCTCGATTGAGTTTAACTGATGGGAGACGATTTGAAACCATTCATTAAGGAATGACATAAACAGGGCCTCAGTCAGTCTCATTGCTATTTTATTCTGTCATTTAAATTTTTAGGCAATTTGAGTTTAGTATATGTAAAAGTCTTTTTTTATGGTTTGCTGGGTTTTGCACTTTTATGCTAGAAAGGTGTTAAAACACATATAAAACGAACCATGTAACTTTTTAGAAATTTGTATTAATATATCTTTTTCTATTTGAAAAATTGAGTATTTACTGACATAAAAATTCTCACCTCACTAGATAGTACAAATTAACATATTTAAACTACTTAATAGACAGAATGCTCAATGAGAAGGGAATATAAAATTTTATCTATTTCTATGTAATAAAATAGCTTTTTAAAGATTTACAAGATAATACAGATAAATTCGAATGTCAGTTTATTACCAATATAAGATTGTATATGACCTTTATTCTTTTTATTGTATATATGTAATAAAGATATTTTAAAAATGTAATATTTGAATATATTTTCAATACTCCCAATTGACAAAATTAAGCTCTAGAAAGGTCTTGCATGTGAAATCCAACCTACTTCCCAAATACAAAAGTTATTTCTTCTCCATAATCTAGTATCAAGTTTCTCTTTTATCACTGTCTTTTTAAATGTTTTGGTTACTTAAAGTACTTTTCCTTTTTCCCTTCCTTCCTTCCTACGTTCCTTCCTTCCTTCCTTGAGACAGGGTCTCACTCCATTGCCCGGGATAGAGTACAATGGAATCATCATAGCTCACTACAACCTCAAATTCTTGTGCTCAAGGGGTCCTCCTGCCTCAGCCTCCCAAGTAGCTGGGACTACAGGTATGAGCCACCATGCCCAGATAATTTTTCTCTTTTTTGTAGAGAGATGTTGTCCAGGCTGGTCTTGAACTCCTGGCCTCAAGCAATTCTCCTGCCTCGGCCTCCCAAAGTGCTCGGATTGCAGGCATGAGCCACTGCAACTGGCCAAGGTTCTTTCTTAAATACTTGTCTTAGTCATTTTTGTGCTGCTACAACAGAATACCTGGGATTAGGTAATTTGTAACGAACAGAAATTTATTGGGTCATGGTTCTGGAGGCTGAGAAGTTCAAGATCAAGGAGCTGGCATCTGATGAGAGCTTTCTTGCTGTGTCGTCCCATGTTAGAAGGGCAAAGAGAGGGCAAAAGTGGGTGGGAGATCATATAGCCTCCAGCCCTTTTATAATCAGCAATAATCCATGCTTGGGAGTGTAGCCCTCGTGACTAAACACCTCTCATTAGGCCCACCTCTCAACACTGTTGTACTGAGGATTAAGTTCCCAAAACATGTTTTTTGGGAGATGCATTCAAACCATAGCAATATTGATCTAATCTCTTTTTTTGAAAAATCTGCCTATTTGGCTCTAGCTCTATCCTCTGTGGTTTCAAAGTTCTGTTTAAATATTTCATATGTTACCAAGATTTATTCATGAAGATTTATGCAGGAGCATTAACCCTGGGAATGGTTTTACTGCAGACCATAATGAAATAGTTATTTCAAGCTAGTTTCCTTTCTGTATTTACATGTGATCAAGTGTGTTCAGACTGAATTGAAAGTCTCATTTGGTGTATATATTTTAAACACTGATTGTAGTCTGCAGCATTCATTCATATATTCATTATGTTTGCTGAATATTTTCTATTTCCCTCCATTAGAATATAAGTGACTGGTGCCCAGAACAGTGTCCTGTACATAGTAGGCTCACAACACATGTTAAATGAATAGAAAGGATTTAATATTTAAAAAAAATCTTAAGAACTTTTCTCTGAGATTTATTGGCCACTAGAATTATCACTGAGAGTTTGAATTATCTTAGAGATTATATAGCTGATGAGTAGAAGAGTCATTACTAGAATCCAGTTATTCTGAATACTCCTATGTGGAATTCACTACTCCAGCATGTAATCTTAGAAAAATTCGAACTTATACTTAATGTTATGTGAAAATTTAAAATTGAAGTATAACATGCAAACATTTTAAGGATTCAGCTTGGTGAACAAGGCAATGGCCCATGTAACCACACATTGATCAAGATAAAGGATATTACCTCTGGGCCAGGCATGGTGGCTCAGGCCTGTAATCCCAGTGCTTTGGGAGGCCAAGGCGGGAGAGTCACCTGAGCCCAGGAGTTTGAGACTGGCCTGGGCAACATAGCAAGAATCCATCTCACAAAAAATTTTAAAAATTAATCAGTCATGGCTATAGTCCCAGTTACTTGGGAGGCTGAGGCAGGAGGATCTCTTGAGCCCAGGAGTTTGAGGCTACGGTGAACTATGATTGACCCCTCTCCAGCCTGGGCAACAGAGTGAGACCCCATCTTCCTCATGTTCCCCTCTTGTCATTACTTTATCCAGAGGATATTTGTCTTCATAGGTTAGTTTTGACTGTTTTTGAAATGTGTATTATAAATCATTTTTGACTGTTTTTGAAATGCATATTCATTGAATCATATAGTAAGTACTCTTTTGTGGTTGCTGCCTTTCACTCACCATTCTGTAGGTAAGGTTCATTTGTGCTGTGTATAGTGAAAGTTCAATGTTACTTTGCTACACAGTATTCTTTGTGTAAGGCTGTTCCACAATTTACATTTCTGTTCTATTGTTGATAAATATTTGAGTTGTTTCCAGTTTTGGGCTACTACAAATAATGCTTGAACTTTCGCATTCATGTGTGACTTTCTCTTGGGGTATATATATCTAGAAGTTGAATTGCTGGGAACTGGGATATATATATGTTCAGCTCTTAGACATACAGCTACAAAGTTTTCTAAAGTGGTTGTATTGTATTCTATATTTTAAAATATGGTGAACGTTAGAGATGTGTTTTGAGGAAATAGAGATCATACTGGTTGAAAATATATTAGGTGTGCCTGTAAAGTATCCAACCATTGTTAATATAATGAGAATGGTTTGCAGGACATCAACTTAACCTGGCAGCCAAGGAGGGCGGACAGGAATGTGCATGTGTAAGCAATGACAACTTCACTGTACTAATCAGTGGAGCGCTAGACACCATAGAGTGAGCATGTGTATTGTGTGGCTGTCGCGCTCAAAATGACTAAGTGAGTAGAGCAATGAACCTGTACCAAATTTTATATTAAGCTTGAACATTCCTCCGTGGAATTTTTAGGATGATTCAGAAGGCTTTCAGGAATGATGCAATGAGTGCAGCACCAATAAAAGTGTGGCACAAATGCTTCAAAGCCGGTCAAGAATCTGTTGAAAGTGATCCATGTTCTGGAAGGCCTACAGCAAGCAGAACACCTGAGGATGTTGAACGTGTACGGGTTAGGTTAAGAGACGGTGGGAGAACTATGTGATGTCCCGAGGTGTGCCCACTTTGCAGAGGACTGAGGCGTCATTGTCCTATGGACAATGTTTCTTGTATCTTGTGTGTTCTTCAGTGAGTGTCTCTATTTTTCATATCACATGGCTGAATACTTTCTGGACAGATGTATACATTTTTAATTCTACAGAAATCTAAATAGGATATAATTACTTTGTTTTTTAAAAACGACTAGAATAATGTCTTTTCTACTTTTCTGTGTCCCAGCTTTTCCTTTAAATAGTAAAAAACCGAATGGATAAGTATATTATCTTCCAGCTGTCATCTTAAAGTAAAAAGAGGTCTGTAACAGAACAAAAAAAATTTAAATTTTCAGAGTCCATACTGAATTACTGTAGATGTCTTTGTTGCCCAGTAGTAATGATTCTTTCTTCCCTATATATACTATAATAAGTCACTCTCATACTTGAAGTTAAGAAAAGGAAATTTTCAGATTTCAGTTCATTTGACATCCAATAATTTTTTTGTTCTCTTCTTTCCCATTTACTAGAATTTCTTGATCATATTTAATATAGACAATGAACTGTGTCTACAGTATTCTGTATGCAGACTGGTGGTGTTAGTGATCTACATAGGATTGATATCTCTTTGACAATTCTAACTGCCTGATAATCCTGATTAGCACTTTGGGGTGTATTCTGGTCTCACCATGCACTATAAAACAGGCATCCTGATTTGATATGGT
>CAUYRT010025974.1:0-76107 GCA_963574885.1 Lepilemur ruficaudatus | reverse complement strand
TAAACAGACAAATCAGATTAAATAGACACGAGCATATGAAAAGATGCTCAAACTCACTGGTATTTGGAGAAATGCAAATGAACACAGCCATGAGATATCACTTTGCAACTGCCAGAGTGGGAAAATTAGGAAGTTGGATAATGCCAAGTGTGGATGGGAATTGTGGCTACAGGGACTCACGTGCACTGTTGCTGAGAACGCAGACTGGAGCAATGACTCCAGAAAGCAACTGAGCAGGACTTAATCCAGCTAGGTCTGTGTAGGCCCAATGACCCAGAATTCTCTCTTCTAGAGATACACCTCGCACAGGCCCGTGAGGGGGGATGGAAGCGGGTGTTTATACAAGCACTGTTTGTTGTAGTGCAGAGCTAGGCTCAGTCCAGGGAAGTTCCACTAGTTAGAGAATAGAGAAGTGTAACATGATGGATGCACAGAATAGAATATCATGGGGTAGCCAGTAGTCTTAGACTAGATCTACACAGAACAATAGGGATAGAGCTTAAAACTTAGTGCTGGGTGAAAAAAGGAAGAAACAAGCTGAAGTCTATGGCAAATGTCCTTTGTGAGCACTTAAAATCTGTGCACACAAAAAAATTAACTCTTATATGACCACATACAGATAAAAGGATATATATCAAACATATTAGAATGGTGTTCTATTGTGAGGGTGAGAGGGATGGAAATGAAGATTGGAAATAAAAGGAAATCAATCAATAAAGAGTGGGAGGTTGTGTGGGTCAATGATGATGATATGCCATGAACATAGGTATATACTGGCCTTTTGTAAAATTGTGAGTGTATGCTCATAAATGTATGTGTGTGTGTGTTCATGTCCTGAAATCTTTCATATCCATTTACTTAGTAACTCCACATCCAGAATTCTATTCTAAGGAAATAACTCAAAATAAAGAAAAAAATGTCTATCCAAAGACATTCATTGCAGCATGGTTTTCAATACAAAATAGTATAAACAATGCAAATATTTAACAATAAAAACAATGACTAAATAAACCATTGCATATCCATTTAATATATTAATAACACCTTGCAACCATTAAATTTACGTTTACATGGAGTTTGTATTGACATTGGTGATGCTAATAGCATATTAATAAGTAAAATGTATAATATAAAATTGTATTTGTATGAATACAGTTAAATTGAGACATGCTTTGAAATGTTAGAGGAAAATACACATATGTGAAAGTGGTTGTGCATGGGAGGTAGGACAATTTTTTCTTTCTTCCTGCATTTGCAAAAGTAATTTAATGAATAGCTATTACTTTAAAAAATGCAAGACAAATTATACCAAGGAAAGAAAGAATTGCTCCCAGTTTAAATGCAAATATCCTAAGAAATATGACCAATTATGAGCTGTCAGTACTTTTCCTAAGTGCAAGAAAACAGAAAAAATTATGAAGCCACCTGAGCTCCTGGAGCTGGGGAACAACAAGTGGATGCTGATTTCTTTGCGTAACAGAATAATAAACTGGATGCTTTGACTAAGTCACTGAGATAGAAAAGAGATGGGATGCTACGGTAAGAACTAGAAAAATCCACAATAGGATGATAGAGAACTGGTTTAGATAACTCTTAAAACAACATTAGGGAAATACAGTGCCTTAGTCTGTTTGGGCTGCTATAGCATAATACCATAAACTGGGTAGCTTATAAACAACATAAATTTATTTCTTACAGTTCAGGGAGGTGGGCAGCCCAAGATCAAAGTGCCAGCAGATTAGGTGTCTAGTGAGGAACTGCTTCCTGGTTCCTAGGTGGTGCCTTCTCTCTGTCCTCACATGCTGGAAGAGGTAAACAAGCTCCCTTGGACCTATTTACATGGGAACTAATCCCATTTGTGAGGGCTTCGCCCTCATGTCTTAGTCTCCTCCCAAAAGGCCCTACCTACTAATAGTATCACTTTGGGGGTAAGGATTTCAACATATGAATTTTGGGGTGACACAAAATTTCAAACCACATCATAAAAGGAGAGAGGATTTTTGAGGGGACGCTAGTGCACTGAGTCCTGTTACCTCCCCTGGGCGTCAGGTGGAGCACTCCTGTCTCACCTGAGGACTAGCAAGAAAGGCTCCATGGAGCCATTGGAGATTCCTTCCTTAGGATTCTCTCCCAGGACATCCAGAAGGGAAGAGACTGGCCAACTGCAAGATCCGACTGTGCTCCCAGGGTTTGTCCAGAAAAAGGACACTGGAATGTCTTTCTTGTACCAGATGTGGGCTACATGCCAGAGAAGTCTGGGGTGAGGCATCTGAGATTCCACCCAGCAGAGTTTTCTAGCAGAGGGATTGCTTCTCACATTTCCTGGTAATGAGGCTACTGAATAGAATGAATTCACCTAGGTTGAGAGGGGCTCCAGTTGCAATACCAAGAGTTAGCACTACTTGGTGGGTCTCTTCAGAGCATCCAGGAGGAAAAATTCTGCTCTAAAAATCTGCCAGGCAGAGGAAGCGCAAAGTCTTTTTATTAAAGTGTCAGTCAAGTCATATATTTCCTGACTACAATACCAGCCTTCCTCTACCACCCTCTCCGCACCCCGTCCTCTCATGCTTACACTCCAAAGGAGTTGGGGTCTAGAGTTATCCAGCTGAAGCAAAAGTGAAGCTGCTTACAACTGTTCCCATGTGGGAGAGAAGCAAGTTCTATAACTTTTAATAAAGTTGTAAATTGACTCTTTGAAGGATCTGGGCTTTCCAAGCACCAACTGAGATTTTGTTTTTGAAACTTAAAGCACTGTAGGACTTTCTGTTGCTTAAGGTAGAAGAGAAAAAGTTAAGGAACTTACCTGACTTTATCAGATGACAAGGGAGGAACTACCTTCATAAACAAATGTGGGATTAAAATAAAAGATTATATCACTTCATTCCAGTTACATGAATATTTCACTGACTTGGTAATTCAGCAGATGGCTTTCCGGACTGTGAATATTGGAAGCAGCTAATTGGAAGCATCTTAGAAAACTGTGCGAGATCCAGTTGCAGTGGTTCTCAAAGTGTGGTCCTGGAACCCATAGGGTCCCTGAGACCCTTTTATGAGATACACAAGGTCAAAACTGTTTTCATAATTCTAACATTTTGGCTTTTCTACTCTAATTCTTTCACAAGTGTTTAGAGGAGTTTGGGAGAGGTTACACAATGTTATATGAGAACAGATTGAACACAAAGGCAGACATAAGAATCCAGTTGTCTTCTATTAAGACAGACATTAAAGAAATTTGCAAAAATATAAAACAATGCCACTCTCCTCCCTTTTCTTTTTGGAAAATAGAGGTTTTCTTTTTATTAAAAGTGTCAATTATATAGCATATAATGGGTTTATTATTGGTACTTTTAAATGTATTAATAAATATTTAAAATGTATCAGTGTTAATTCTATCATGGAAAATATAGATAGACGTAAATTACATAAATAAAAACTGTTTAGGCTCCACAATAATTTAAAGGGGCCCTATGGCCAAGAAGGTTGGGAACTTCTATGCTAATGAAATAAGCAGGGGCTCCAAAGGGGAGATTGAATCTACAAAGAACCTTGCCTCTACAGATTGAGGAATACAGCGTGTATAAAAGTTTCCTCTTACTTTTAAAAGTCTGAGTAAACACACAAATAAAAACATAGCTTTTATAATAAACAGTTATTTGTGTAAGACCTTGCTCCAATATATACCTGAGACAAACTACGCAATAGAGTTTTCAGGTCAGAGGGCAAAGAAGTTAACTGCAAGCATTTGACAAGGCAATAGAGGCAGTGAACACAGACAAGAGTGAAGTAGTTCTCAGTGAAGAGTGGGAGTATAATGCCTGGACAATCCTCTGACTGTGGGAACACAGCCAGGGGTACTGTTTTTAGAGTTCCAATACAGCTTAGATGCAATCATTGAAAGGAATATTGGGAGCAAGTATTTGCACTTGGCTTTAATAGAGTAGTGTTATAGTCCATTTGGCACAAAATACCGAAAACTGGGTGCCTTATCCACAACAGAAATTTATTTCTTGCAGTGATGGAGGCTAGTAGACTGAGATCACAGTGCCAACATGATCAAGTCCTGGAGGGTTCTCTCTTGGGTTGCAGATTGCTATATTCTTGTTGTGTTATCACATGGATGAGAACAGAGAGAAAAAGCAAGCTCTCTAGTGTCTTTTTCTAGGTGTACTAATCCCATTCATGAGGGCTCCACCCACATGACCTAATTATTTCCCAAAGGCCCCACCTCCTAATACCATCACTTCCAGGGTTAAGATTTCTACACGAATTTGAGGAGGATACAAACATTCAGTCCATCGCAAGTAGTAGTTCGTATTTTCATTCTAAGAAACACTCATTTTCATCATCCTCAGAGCACCTCTGCTTGAATGAAATTTTAGTTACCCTTTGACTTTCATTGAAAAGATTCTGAACAACTATTACATGTTTAAAATTCTGTGAAGGATAATAAAAATGATTAAGACAAGATCCATTCACTTCAAAGATTCACCGTCTAAGTTGAGACAAAGCAAACACATTCAAGAATTAGAAAACCTGCAATCTCAATGGTAAAAGAAAATTCACTTAGTATTTTAGCTTAATTCAGTTAATGTTCACTGATTGCCTTTTATGTACAAAGCACTGTGGGTGGACCATTTTACAGACATTTAATTTAACTTCATTCTGACACTTTGAGTTAGGCTTCATGGTCTCCTGTTTAAAGGCTGACAGAGTGCCAGTGATTTGTCCAAGATCACACAGCCAGGAAACAAGGGATTAGATTTGTCACCATGTGGTTTTCAAAATCTAGTATTCATTCCATTATACCACCTTTCTCCTACATGATTTATTTACTGGATTTTATTTATTTGGGTCTATTTTGATCTCCAGTGAGTTCATGGTTCATGAGAAATAACTAATCTCATTCAGAAATGGAAATACCATGTGTTGAGTCATACGATATTTTTTCATGAGACTGGCCATGGGTAAACTCACTGCAGCATGTCACGGTGATGTTCTTCTAGCTAAGTTAAACAAGCCTCTTTCTATGTGTAAATAGGCCCTTCAGCCAGACTTGTGACTAGACTGATTCATGTCCATGTTGTTACTCTGTTACTAGGGCTGGCCAGTTACTAAACCAGAATTATTTTGTACAAATATTGCAGGTTGTTGCCAAACAAATTTAATTGAAATAATATATAAATTTTTTATCCAGAATTTTCAACTTCTTATAAGAAATTAAAAGTCTAATATGCACTGATTTTTTTCTTGTCCTACTTATTTTTGAAAGACATTTTCCCAACACACTATAAATGACATAGTATTTATTGATCAATACATGGACAGTCCTCTGAAACTACCTTGGACTCCTGGTGACAGACAGTCTCCTTGAATATTATCCAGTAGGTGCATCTTTGTTTCTGAAGTACCGAATGAAAAACAAAAGGCTCTCAAAATTGAGGCTTCATTCCATTTTGGCTTTCAGACATGTATTTGAGACTTTCATCCCAGGAGACAGAACATCAAGTCTAGGTGATTAGTGTGTGTGTTATATAGTTGGTCCAGAGTTTGAATGCACTTGCATTTTTGAATAAGCTGATACCTACTTCTCTTAGGTTCATTATTTTGAAAAATTAAAAGCTTATCTCTGTTACCATCTTCTACCAAAAGCTTGGCATAAATACTCTCACATGTTGACTGGAAACCTTAAGTGGGTTTCCCTGTAAGGAAAGGGCGGAGGGAGACATTTGATTATTCCAGGAAAATCTTCTAAGGAACAGAGAAATGTAATGGCTTTGGGTCAAAACATCTGAATTAAAGTGTTGGTTCACTAAAGGAAAGACCTGTGACACTAAGCTGGGTGTTTGCCCCTGGGAAGCATTAGTGTCCCCATTTGTCCCCTAGGCAGAGTAAAACCTGACTGACACAAGGTTGCTTATGGGGACAATTGACTATGTAACTACACATTTCTGAGCAAATGTCAATAGCTATTCTTCTGATGATGTAAAGTTACTTGCCTCCTTAAATTATTTCATTACTATAAACAAATATATTATTCAGAATAATCTTGTAGGAAACAAGGTTTTCAAAGGAAGCAAAATCACCCTGGCCCTATAAGGTTGGAGACTTAGGGTGTTATGTTACTATTTGTTACCTAAAATTACTCTGATGGATGGATTCTTCCTCTAAGAAGCCCATATTAAATTCCATATGTAATCCTGTTGGAAAAGTGGAACCACAACATCAGCAATACTCCTTCAGATTTCTTGTCAATTTGACAGATTTGACAGGCAGACAAATTTAATTTATTAAAATATTCTGTCTAGCAATTTTAGAAGACAAGGGGTTTTTACACTGTAAATGGACTGTTTTCACAGCCTTATTAAAATAAATGCATAAAGTCAGCTGTTTTTCTTTGGAATTCATTAACATGAGATTCAACTCTTAAAGAATTGCAGTCCAGTTGCTGATACTTGTATATCTACCTGGAGATTTTGGCAAACTTGTGTCTTTGCATATGATCTGGAATTTTTCCTTTTTAAAGTAAATGGGAATTGCACACAAGAACATTTTGCTTATATGATATGGTAAATTTCATGGAGACATTTACTGTAGTTATTAGAGGCATTTAGAAAACTAATGCTTTGCACCAAAGACCATTGGAAACACATGAGCAAATTCAAGATATCTTTAAACAAGAGGTTTAGATTTTATTTTCCTTCAAAGAAATTCAGTTATTTGTATTGAATGAATACTGTCAAAGTCAATGGATTTCCTGTGTTTTATGGCCATTTTTAAATTAAACATAATATGCTTTAAAATTGAAATATTTACATGTACTATGAGCCAATATCATTTATTAGAGTTGTTAATTCCCTCTTAGCAATTATTGTGCCTCAACTATTAACCATACTTCGGCAAAAAGGTTTTCATCCTGAAACATTTTGCACTATGCATCTAACCAGTGTCCTCATGTCTCTGGCATTTTGGGTGTTCTCTCTCTTTTTATTAAATAGCTCACCTACGCCCTCAGAACTGGCCTGTGACCCTTGGTCTCTCCCCTTGGATGAGACCACCCTTTCAAATCATCACTGCTTCGGGCTTGGCCCTGCTCCTTGAAGCACCTATATTTTCACAGCTTCCCATAAGAGGACTTGTCCCAACACTGTGAACTGAATCTTAGGCAACCACTCCTTCTATCAATCAAAGATCTTGTCAACAAAGATACACTAGGAGAATGAGTTAGTTGGTAAATCTAATGCTACAATAACCTGCTTACCTTGGTAGTTCAACAGCGAAAGTGCTTTGCTTAATTAAATACATTTAAATCTCACTTCTACAGACTTTGTAGGACCAAACTCATTCTAAAAATAGCATTTTATGTCACAGTGACAGAAGGCAGCCTATTATATTTAAACGACAAGAGGAAATATTTTTTATTTCCAACTATTAATAAATATTCAAGAAAAATATGTAATTGTCTTAGAACCATCATGCAAAATCCCTATGCCAGTCAATGACTGATTTCTTGATGCTGATATGTACCTTTAAATGCTTCTTCCTTTGACGTTCTAGAGTATTTTTTAAAAAATTATACCTGGATGATGACCTGTGCTCTAGTTTGTAGTGGATTATAGCCAGTAATGTGTCTGTGTCCTTTGCTCCTTCTTGTTCTTGAAATGTAGACTATGCTTTGTATTCACATGGAATAAAACAAAGGCCTGCCTTTAATAGGGACCCAGCAAATGTTAGAACATTATTTTACAAATAGCACTTACTGTTTTTGCATTAAGTTGTTTTTTGAATGGCCACAGGCAGCTTCTGAGAGGCTAGGTGATCTAAAAAGCAAAAGAACAGCCAAAATGCCAGAGTCATGAGGACACTGGTTAGATGCAGAGGGCAAACATATTTCAGGACCAAAACCACTTAAATTGGGTGAATTGAATTAAATTAGCATTGATTAAGCAGCTACTATAGACCAGACGATAGTTACTTACCAACCAAAGATCAAAGTGCCAAGATCCCTGCCTCAAGATTGAAACCTGTTTCAGAAGGTAATCAGGTTCCCATTAACTTAAATTGTGTTTGACATAGTTTTATAAGGGCTGAAAAATCGGAATATTAAATGGCTGTAATGGATGTCAAATGTTTGCATGAAGTGCTACCAATCTCAGCAGGAGAGGATTAATGTGGCCCTTTGTTGTCCTTGTTGCAGGAGGGATTGCAGGAAAAGGAGAGGCTTCACAGAACAGCTGATTTTAAGTGAACTGCATCCTCATCAGGACTCTGGAGGAGGAGGAATTTTCATGTGGCCAAGGAGAGGAGAAGGATGTTCCATAGAAATGGAACAGAAAGGTAAGTGGTCCAGGAGAGATGACACCCAGACAGAATACACTGTCATGTCAAGGGTGGGAGGATGCTGGTGGCAGAGGGGAGTGGAGGGCAGACTGGAGCAGGGTCTGGATTTTAACTTGTAAGTTATGGAAAGCCCTTAGAGGCTTTAAGGAAGTAACATGGGAAGAAACGATCTGGGCTTGGAGCATTTACTTTGTTGGTCTGTAGAGGATGAAGTAACTACCTCTGCTCCCATTTTCTTATATAGATCCTGTCTCATAAAAGTATACACAAATAAAGCTGATGTACACAGAGGGTGCTGATTTCTGAAATCAGAATGGCGAGGCTGCATAATGAAAAACCTCCTCCGCTGTCTCCCCTGGAAATTGCTCTCAGGGCAAAAGCAATGTTTTACAAGAACCCCTATTTACTTGGATTTCTAATCCCAAATTAGCCATAATATTTCATTCTAAAGAAGTACTCTGTTTTTGAGTTTGGTACTTTTTTATCTACAGGATATTATGGTTTAAACTCCAAAATTAAACTGGCTCTTCTTAGATATAAGCAACCTTAACCATATCCAAATCCAGATTAAATTTTATTATATTAAATGCCCAGAAGTGCTAAGAGAGTAATAGTTCCCTGGAAAAGTACAAGGTACTCTTCCTAAGAGTTCCAGGGAAAATATCAATATAAAAGCATATATATTTTATAAGACATTAATCTAGGTACATGTTTAGTGCTCAGTTGCATTTCAAATTATTTTAAATTATTCTAGCTATTCCACCATCCCGAAGGTCCAAGAGTCATCAACCAAAGGAGGCTGGTTTTCTTCCGTTCGCCCTGCTGGAAGGTCAGGCAAGGTGATTTTTCCTTTTCCTTTCACATGTGTGGTAGGTGAATTTGCTTAGTAGCAAGATTGGGAGAGAATTAACTTTCTGGTAGGTGGACCAAACTTGGATTTTCAGTAGACTCTTTCTGCACTGACTGAACATGTCTGGCAGTCTAAGGTCCATTTACTAAAGCGGCCCATATGGGAAATGTTTTGTCTCATCTTTAATTCTTGCAAGTCAGTCCTCAGCTGCCTTCTAAATTGGCAACTGTCAAAGCTATCTCACCTGGCCAGAAATTTCATTACCAAGAGGAGAAAATCTGTATATCCATCATAATGAAACTCATAAAGTTCATTCACGAGGAAATATTTGTACCAGTATACTCAGGGCAGAGAAACCTTTTAAACTCTTTATGGCTAATCTCCCATCATTTGTAGTGTAATATAATGCAATGTAAATACCTCATCATTACAGCATGTTTTCTAAATGGAAACTAATTTTCTACTGTACGGTTCTTAGGGAGAATCTCCTATAATCTGACATGCCCTTTTAGCCCACTCCTACCATTGTTTGTCTCAGAGAGAGATATCATAGGCAGTATGTCTCACATCCTTACTCAAGAGCCAGCCAACTCTTCTCCCTTCCTCAGTTCTTCCACTCATTGAATAGACTTTAATTGAGCACCTATTGCAAGTGCTAGACTTTACAGCTGCAAAAATGAGTAAGTCACACAGCCCAAAAGACCTAGAAAGAGATAGACGTGAATGATATTGATAGCAGAGGAGAGAGAGAGTCTGGAGGTGGTGTAAGCGAGTATAATGGAAATATACAGAAGAAAATGACTAAAACTATCTTAGAGGCTGGCGTGGAGCTTGGCCATGAAAATGGATGAATGAGGGTTTGCTACTCAGGAATGGAGAATGGCAATGAGGTACAAAACAACATAAAAAGTCATGGAAGCATGAATGAAAACTACATGTTTTCCAAAAAGTCCTGTGTGACCTGAGTATGAGCTGAGAATTGAGGGAGTTGCAGGTAGGTGTAGACAGGGTCAGAATGTGGAAGATCCTGACTGCCTGCTAAGGAACTCAGCTTTGACCTTGTGAGTGATGGATCTGTAGTTAGAAAGACCACTATGGCCACAGGTGTTTGGACAGAGATGCCAGATGGGTAGAGAAAAGTAAAGAAGCTATGGAAAAGTCAGGTGTAAAGTGAGGGTCCTGATTGGGGTAAATGGCAGGTGGGATTGAAAACAATAGCGTGGAGTATTTCTGCTTGTATCTAGGAAAGTATTCATCATACCCCCAGATAAAGGATGATGTGTCCTATAAAATAGAATCAAAAGAGTATAAGAATAGAGACACATGAAACACCCACCCAGCCCTACCCACACATACACACAACCAACTCCCTATCAGTGATACCTGAGCCTGTGGCCTCCTCCTTCTGGGGCTTCTCACGGATTATGTGCTCATTCCTGGGCCTGAATGTGGCTTTGACCTTAAAAGACACATGAGCAGTCTGACAATACCTCAGTGCTGTGGGTAGAGGATGTATCCTTTGTCAACTCTAAACAAGTCAGGGGACTCTGTGGCTTCTTAGAGATGGTAAAGTTCTCCTTGAGTAGGTTGCCAGGTAATATACTCCATATGCAGTTACATTTGAATTTCAGATAAACAGATACTTTTTAGTACAATTATATCCTACATATTGCATAAGACATAGTTATCCTCAAATAATTAATTATTCATCATTTGTCTGAAATTCAAATGTAATTGAGCATTCTGTATTTTTATTTGCTGAACCTGGCAACCCTACCCCTGAGCCCTGTCTCCCTCTGGCTCAGATCGGCTGGGCAGACACTTCCACTGGGAAGCAAAAGGCAGGATGAAATCAGGTGTGTGCTGTTGAGAGTTGAGAGATGTTTTATAGAGTCACTGTGGATATGATCCCCCCAGATCTCCTCATCCCCTTGGAGAATCTGAAATCCGCAAACAGTGGGCTTGGCAGTGAGCAAAGAGAAAAGAATTGCAAAACTGCTGGAAGAGAAAATGATCAAATTTAGAAAAATAACTTATTTGCTAAAGCAAATATCAGTATACTTATAATAAAGAAGCCTTCAAGTTCCCCACTGTAGAATAAGTAGAACATTAATATCTGTATCACATATTGATGGCAAAATTTTTCTTAGGAAGCTTAGAGGCAGTAGCCTTACATGATCTTTTTCTATTTTGCTGTAACACTGAATGAAGCTCAAATTAACTATTGAAGCATTTATTTTGTGCTTAAAATTCAGGACATTGGCTCCATTCATACCTAATATTTCATAAGTATCCTATGGACAAAATTAAGTTCAGAACTCATGTTCACATACAAATGGATTATAAAAGCCAAGGGGCATAGCAATTATTTTAATATTTTAATATATAAATGAGTAATGTTTATTTAGAAAAACACCCATGACCAGACTCCATCAAATCTAATTTTCCCAGAGAGTTAAGTGCATATTCTAGCAAGTCTTTTCCTACACACCGAAGAAAATTTTTAGCAAGAGCTGCAATAATAAGCTTCCTTCTGGAGGAATAATCTTGTGATTTCATGCGAGAAAAACCTCTCTTTGAGGTGAATGAGAGATGAAGTTGTGAGAAGTAATAGTCAGAATTATTAGTTTGCTTTTCCCTTCTGACCAAATGACAAGAGAACACTTTCCTTTTCCTGGATTCTTTGATCATCTTTTTTTCCAGAAGCAAAGTAAATATTCCAACTGTCCTTTAACTGAATTCAAACTTAAGCCTCATAAAGTGTATTTCCATGAGCTCTCTGAGGTAGGAAAACCCTACCAGATTTCAGCTGGAGAAACTTCTTTGGGTTCCCCTTTGTAGACAAACCAAGTGGTGTGCTTCCTGGTTTTTCCTGACAACAAAGAATCTGTGAGAAACACCTGTACTAGGGAGGTGTCACAGTTTTGCATTATGGAGCACCTACTGTGTGCCTTGTTCTGTCAGCCATCAGAGAGCTTGATAAAAGCCCACAGCTTGGGAACCATTCGTCTGGCTGTGCCGCCAATGAATGCAGTTCAGTGAATGCTGAGACAACCTCAGCAACAAGGGCAGGGAAGACTATTTTTTTCTTTTTTTCCAACATATTCGAATACTTAAACCTTAGTTTCTATTGCAAGCTCAAATGAGGTAAACATGCCTCAAAGGTAGATCTTGAGTTATGAAATCAAGGGGATTTTATAAATTGTTAAATGGTTGAAAATAGGATCTTAGCTTTTCTTTCCTGGTGGCAGTTAGAATGGAGAACAGGTGTCCCCTCCTGAAAAGCTCATTACAGCATCCCCACCTCATCTTGCTTCTTATTTTTCAATTACCTCCTAATTTTTACAGCTTTCCTGTGAATTTTGTTTTTTTTTTAGTTAGAGAAACCGGGAATGTATTCTTCCAAAATGCTCATGTTTTCTTCTTTTAGTTTATGCTTAGTTTTCAGCAAGGTGCTTGCTGTCCAGTTATTCATAAGCCATATGACTCCTAGGTGTTTTCTTTCCTGTTTTTGTATATCTCAAGTCACTTTCCATTTTTTTTTAAATAGTCCACATGTGTGTGCATGTGTATGTGTATATATCTCTGAATGAAATAACATTTAGCTGTAGGCAGAAATATATATGTGTATACGTACATGTGTATATATGCACACATAGGTATGTGTATATGTGTAGATATATTCACATATATGTAACGTATGAGTAGAGCATTAATGTCTGTATTGAACTTTGATGGCAAGACTTTTCTTAGGAAGAGATAAGTCTTACATAATCTTTTCTAATTTTTGGAACACTGAAGCTTAAATTAACTTTTGAGGCATGTATTTTGTGCCTGAAATATATGTGAATATACATGTGTGTATACATATGCATGTATATGTATACCCTGCCAATAGCTAGTAATTTTAAACAAAAATAGATATGGGTCTTACATAACTAATCTTTAAATGCAGCTATTAATGGTTCAGGAAGCCTGGAAGCCTGTCTTTTCACCTGCAGACCCTTTGTGCCTATGGCAAATCATCTCTGAAATGCAAACACTAACTGGATTGTCTTCATTTCTTTAAAAAAAGAGAAAGCAGAAACTTTGAAGATATGCATAAAAGAAAATTAGGTTGCTGTATTATGATGGTGCACATGAGTATTAGTTTCCCTAAAATTTGACCCTGCTCAATTTATCAGATGACTAAGATATTTAGCTTCTACAGATGTTGAAAACACACCACAAAACATAAGTCATCAATAAAGTGATGTTTAAAGACTGTTAGGATATACCCGTTATTCAGGTAATTCATTACTTTGTAAATACCAATAG
This sequence comes from Lepilemur ruficaudatus, assembly GCA_963574885.1. Classification (NCBI taxonomy): domain Eukaryota; kingdom Metazoa; phylum Chordata; class Mammalia; order Primates; family Lepilemuridae; genus Lepilemur; species Lepilemur ruficaudatus. The sequence goes on along the minus strand of CAUYRT010025974.1, from coordinate 62,603 downwards.
CATGCTTCCCCCCAAAAAAACAAAAAGTCATTGTTCAAACAAAAGTGTTCACCACAGAAGCATGACACATAGAGGGAGATAAACATAAAAAAAAAAAATTTAAATCTAGTAATATTGTATAGCTGCTTCTGTGCTTGATATTCTAATCTAACCCTGTTTTCTAATGATAAGTTAATATATATTATTCTTTCTTTTAATAAAATACTGTCATGACAGGGATTTAAATTTTTAAATACTAAGAAATACTTTATACATATCAATTTCACTCATTGATATATTTTTGATTGTTTTAAAAAATAAATGCAACATATGTAACTTCTGCAGAATTTTTTTTTTTTTAAAGGAATACATTTTGGGAATAATGGTGTTCCAGGGCTGGTTTTGTTTCAAGTATGCCTAGTTCACCTTTATTTCTTCTTCTACCTCTTCTTCTTCTTTTTTATTAATAAAATGAGTAACAAAGCATGCTTTGAAGTTAAAGTATCTCTCTCTCTCTTTTTTTAGTAGTAGTAGTTTGCTTTTCAGAATTACCCCCTGAAAGTAGAGAAAGATACAGTATAAGGATTAAGGATATCATTCCTCTGCATTGGAGCAGGCCGAACAGAATCAATCTCCAGCTTAGCCACACTCAACATCATGGAAATTACTATGAAGCTGTAGCCTCTTGAGGACAACTAAAATCAAAACTAAATTTCTGACCCCTATTAAAATATTAGGAAACTTTTGGCTTAACTTCTATAACACTGATAAAATCCAGAGAGATTGCATTCAGTCATAATAAAAATCAAGTGTGTTCATGCCATCTATAAAGAGAACTTTCACAGTCTTGGTTTCACTCATGTCCTTATTAATGCCCTAAAAATATCCACCTTTTCCAGGAAAAAGCCATTAGATAATTTCTTGATAATATCTTCTCCATGCTGAACTACCATAAGAATTATTCTGCCATTGATTATTAACATTGACCAAGAGATAATAAATGATTATTTCAACAGGAATATAAGAAACCTTACAAACTGTTCAAGTTCCTTTTGTAACCAGTGTTTTATTATTGCAAATTTGTAGAAGTATTATCAACCCAACCCTTAAAAGACCAATATAATAATGAATGCTACTTTAACTGCCAAACTTATTTTTATTTTCAATCTAGCCTCAGCAAGTATAAAGCTGATAAACTATTCCTCTGTTAGAGTGACCCTCTTAAGTAAGAGAGAACTCAGATTATGTACCATCAGAGGAAAGAAATAAATCTTAGTATTAGGTACGATAGAGACTGATTCATTTCTTTTGATGAAATCTCACACTTTGAATGACTTTGAAGTGGAAGACAAAATGTCAAGAAGGAGTCCTGTAGGAACAAGTGCTTAAGATGGTGTTTAATACAGCAGGGAGCTGAGATACAGTAGTAGGACACAGTAAAGAATGTGGAGTGTGTAGATACAATAAAGAATTTCGGTTAATGATCTGCCATCTGTTATTCGAAAGAGGAATAAGTTTGGGAAATAAATGACTTTCAGTTCTCCATACATGCAAAGGCAAGTTAGTTATTACAAAATTTTGCTGTTGTTTGTGCTGAAAGAAAAGCATATGCATTTAAACATTTTTTAAAAAATAAATCACTCAATAGGCTTAAGAAAAATACTTTAGTTCATATTTCATTGATGTGACCTTTTGAATTAAGATCAGGGAATGAATCCAGGATGAAAACCAAAAAAAGGAAAAAAAAAAGAGAGAAATGAATCATTTACCACGAAAAAGGCATTTCCAGTCTCAGCTAACCTTGACTAGTTTTTATTGCATTATATTTGAAATGCCAAGAAACTGGCTTTGGCCATAGTATTTGCTGTCCAACTAAATCACAGCTGTCAATATGCAATTGCTTGCAACAATTAGCTAAACAGCATTATTTGACAAATTCCCTTGAAAGAGACATAGATGCTGTAAGTGTCTATCACACTGAATCAAGTAACAATAAGTCAGGCTAGGGCTGCAGCACAAGGAGGGAAGTTTGGAAATCCTTGCCCAAGGAAGGGGTGTCACCCAGCCTTAATTTTTTTGAAAAACACACATTTATCCTGATCCTACAAGTTCTTCCCTGTTTTTAGGCAGAACTGAGCTGTAGGACTTGCCAAGGAGGAGGGGAATAAAGCCACCAACTCTCGATTTCTTTTTAAGGAGATCAGTAGGAGAGGAAGAAAAATGTGAAATGGTAATGACATACAACATGAAGAAAAGAAACATCATGGAACTTGCTAGCAATTTCCACCAAATCAGTAAACCCTTTAACTGACAGAAATTCAGAACAATATACACATTGATTAACAACTCCACCATTACTAGGGCTGCTGTTTAAAGCCAAAAGATTAACTACAATAGTCAAAAACAGAATTCTCATACGATTTGAGAAAAACAGAGTGAAAAGGCAATGTTAGCTAAGCTCTTAGCTAAATCCACTCTTAATGGCCCCCAGTATTTAAACTATCATGGATTAAAGCCATGAAAATAAAAATTTCAATTTGAAATTTTATTAGCATGTTGCTAAAATGGTCAATAAAAACATCAACACGATAGGCTTTGTTGACATAGTTGGAAAACTCTCTCTTTTTTAAAACTTTATTTCCATTTCCCCCACCTTCTAAGATCTCTGTTAGGAAAAGCCAAACTAAACATACTGGCTATGCTGTTGCAATAATGCTGGTTTCTGGAATGTTGCCATGTCCTCTCCCTCCCCCTCCTCTAACCCCTTTAAAAATATGACTGTTTTGAAATGCAGCCCAAGGGTTCAGAACACTAAGCACCTTTCTTCCCACCTTCAAGTTCCCAGACACCTGGTGAACTATCTCCTTTCGGGGGCGGGGCCGGCTCTCCTCACCATATTAGCTGCGCCATTTTCCTCCCGGGACCGGGAAGGCTTCCCTCCTACCAGCTAGGGAGACTCACAGGCAAAATGCGGGTGGGGGTGGCATTCTCTTCCCGCGGTGGAAAGAACGGGAAGCAAACACTAGCTAGCTCAGCCCGGAGCCTGGAGCACAATGTCCGGAGACCTGAGGCTGGACAGCTGGAAAGGTCCCGGGCAGCCTCAGGATAACCGGGAGTCCCGAAGTGCTCTCGTGAGGAATTATTCACAACTGCACAAGGGACAGGCTCGATTTCTTGGAAATCCTGCGATCTGGGGATACATCCATACAAGAGCTGAACTACGTCCTGGAAAGACCAATTCTCGCCTCCGACCGATCTGTGTGTGCACATTTGGGACGGTAATGGTCCCTTTTTAGAAAAGGGTTGTTTCCCTGTCGGGTGATAGTCACTGACAATGGACTCGCGGGCGAGGCCATGTCCTTGCTCCCCTCAGCCATTCCCCTTTACCCCCTTACAACTCAAAGAAAAGCGCACGCTGGGTCTCCCAACACCATCCCACCAGCGGGGTTCTCAGCCAGGCGCGCGCGCAGCTGCGCCATTTCAGCCCCAGGGTCAGTTCCTGAGACTTCCTGTCACTTGCCCGAGGGGTGCGCGGTGCAGCCTGGACACTGGTCACCGGTGGCGGACGCGCTAGGGGGGCGTAGGGTGGGAATCTCCAGCCGCGAGGCCCGGGTGCAGGGACGGGAAGGGAGCGGGGTGCAGGGAGACAGGCGGGGCAGGCAGCCCCTCCGCGGCTACTCCTTGTCGTCCACGAGGTCAGCGAGTTCCTGGAGCACTCGCAGGCGGCCACTGGCGTCGATGCGGCGCTTCTCGCGGATGAGGTCTTCCAGGCTGTGAAACCTGGCAGTGTGGACTTTGTTCTCCCCCAGGTGCACCTTGAGATAGTACTGCTGCTGCGGGGGCTGCGTGCCGGCCGGCACCTCCCCTCCCGCCTTGAACTCCCGCTTGCCAAAGCGGCACCAGGCGGCGAAGCTCTCCGAGTTCGTCCAGCAGATCTCCTCGCTCTTGAGGCCCAGGTGGCCGCAGGCGTTCTGCACCACCAGCTCGGCCAGCAGCGGGCGGTAGCGGTACCAGCTATTCACCACCCGGCCCACGTTGGCCGCGCCCGCCTCGTACAGGCTGTCCTGGCGGATCTCGCCTTGGTGCAGGTGGATGATCTGCCCGCCGCCCACGTAGACGGCCCAGTGCGGGGCGGGCGCGGGCGGCTCCGGAGCGGGTTGCAGCCACAGCAGCTCCAGCAGGTCGCCGGGCTCGCAGAGCGCGGGCAGCGCGGAGACCGCGTAGACGCTCAGGTCCGCCCCCTGAGGGCCGCCGCTCACTTTGGAAAAGATGCATTCCTGGCCTCGAAAGGCGGAGAACTGAGTCTCGTTGAGAACCAGCTGGTGCAGCAGGTGGTGGTGGTGGCGGCTGGGGCTCTCTGGGCAAGGGGTGCAGCCTGGGGGGGCCTTCACGCCAAACTTGTCTGGCTGCCCGCGTTCGTCCAGGTCCTCCTCCTCATCTGAGAAGAAGTAGGCGACCCCGACCCGCAGCTCGTCCTTCTCGATCCCCGACGGGTCCCCTGTGGGCAACTCGCTGTAGTTGAGGTGGGTGATGCGGTCTAGTTGGTTGCCCATCAATGACGCGGCGAGACTAGGGCCAGGAGCGGGGATCTGTCGAAGCAGAGAGGAGAGGCACAGAAGCCATCAGAGTTGGGGTGCCCTTCCCGCTGATCCTTCCCAAGACATGCAGTGCCCCTGGGGCCTCCCTGCCCACCCACACGCCCCCACAGGAGTCATTTGCTCCAGCCAAGTCCCCTGTGCCTCCCTGGGAGTATGCAGAGCAAAGAAGAAACACTAGTCTGGCGGACGAGAGCGGACGCCACCGCACAGCCTCTGACCCTGTCCGGGAACCCGATCCAACTCCCACAAGAGACAACGCAGGTTGGCTGGAGAGCGTGCGCGGGGTCCCAAAAGGGGAGCAGAGCGCTGGTGTGGCAGCATGGGAGACGGACACCCAGGGAAGAACGGAGGGGTGGGTCGGAAGGGAGAAGGGAGCCTAAGGCCTAAGAGCTCCAAGCAAGCTGCGCTCACATTTCAGTCCCCACCCTCTCTAGCCCACCTCCCAGTTTTGCACTAGGTCGTTCTCCTCCCCTGACAGTGGCTCACACAATGACAATCGGATACACTCGCAGGCATTCCCTTGACACTAGCAAAATTTTACACACTTGGAGTCCAGACACTGCCAGGCTGGTACACTGGTGTACAATGTCACATACACCCAAATGACAAACGTTCGCGACAACACACTGGCACACTTAAAACCCCCACATTCCAACACAATGCCAGCCCCACGCTTGCACGCTCGCCGCTGCACGTACACCCAAGCACCCGGGCACACCTGCCCACACAGCCAGGTGCACTCTGCCCCTTACTTCTCTTGCCTTCTCCCCAGCAGGGCCAATCGGACTGCGCCAGGGCGAGGCTGCTCTGTCTAAAATAACCTAACAAAGAGGCAGGGGAAGGAGCCAGTGCAGCGTATGTGTGCGAGTGTGGGTGTGTGTCTGTGGAGGTCCACTTTCAGCCGAAAACCCCTCTCCCTCCTACACAGCATAGGATTCAAACAATCAGACGAAGAAAAACCATTTCCAAGGCAAAGAAAGCCGCTTCTCCGTACCCGTGATTTCCCTGCTCCCGAAACCCCAAACTCCTTTAAAGTCTCCTGGTCCCCATGGGTGCTGCGGAGGCGGCGGTGGCGAGTGGGTCCTGGGCGGCGCGTGGGGCTGCGGCTCCCCGCTGCCCCGCGCCGAACCGTGCGGTGCGGTGCCCGTGCACCTCCGGGTCTGCGCTGGCTGGGACGCCTGCTCCACCTGGGCAGTCCCGGCTCGGCTCTGCTTTCCCAGAGCCTCGCGGACTACTCTAAGTAGCCCGAGCAGCCTGAGCAGCCGGTTCCAGGGCCCGCCCCAGGACGCGCTCATTGGTTGGGGCGGATGCCCAGGCCCTGTCAATCTCCGCAGGAGGGGGAGGGGAGCGGGGGCGGGCCTCCAGTGCACCCCGCCCCGCCCCGCCCTGTTCCCCGCAATCCCTCCACCCCGCACCAGGACGCGCGCCGCCCCTGAGAGCAGAGGTTTGAGCGCTGGCGCGGAGCTCGCAAGGGGTGCGGCGCTTCTGCACGACGTTGCAGCGCACTTGGCGCCCACGCCCCTGGCTTCTACAAGAACAGAGTCCGTCCGCATTCCGTGTTCCGGGGGGATGGAGTCCAGGAGTGAAGCTGAGTCTGGAGGTGGAGAAGAAACCCCATTGCACCTAGCGTGGCCCAGGCACTGTGGGCGGCTTTCGGAACAGCGAGCGACATTGTTCAAGGCGGGAACCTGGGGCCCTGCTGGGATCTCCGGAGCCTCAGTTCTTGAGGGCCCCTGAAATGGCCCTTGGCTCTCAGACCGTTTTCTTGCCGGGCACAAAGGCCTTTGAAATTGCACCTTCGACGTTCAGCTCCTCTCCCTTTAAAGGCCAGAGTGAAGCTGCGGACCCAGAACAGGCGTCTGGTTTAAAAGGAGCGTGGTGTCAAATGCGACCCAGAGAACTTTTAGACGTCTGGTTCTGGTCCCAGTGCTGCTTATCTTTTAAGACTGGGCTCCAGCAGCTTTTCTATAAAGCCTCCTATCCCTCCCCAGACAGAATTTGATGCTTGCTGCAGACCACCTTCTCCTTACGAAGTGAGCTCCTGGACAGTAGGCTTGCGCTCTACACAATTTTATATTCTGGGCCTCTCTCCCAATACCGGGCATAAGGATGGGCTCCATCAGTAATAATACAAATGAAAACAGTCAGCCTGTATTGACCACTTACAAGTGGCCAGGCACTGCACTAAGAGGTTTAAGTAGATGATTTAATCATCATGCCTGTCAAGGGTACTCACTAATATCTGAATTATAACAAATGAAGAAACGAGGTACCAGTGCCAGCAATCCGTCGGATGTGTTTGGGATTCCAGGGCCAGTCTTTAACCAGGCTATACTGTTTGTTGCATGAATAAAATCGTATTCCATAAGATGAGAAAACTGGTATTCTAGAGAAGTTGGCTGATTGCCCCAAGGTTACATGGAGGCTGATGCATATTATAAACTCTTTTCTTTGGTAGACAATTCTGTTTGAATATTTTTGACCTGCCAAGCCTCCAGTTCATGTTTATTTCTGAAGGTTTCTGTATACCCTCACAGCCTCCGTATGCATTGATTTATCAGATTAAATGCTGAATTATTGCTGAAAAATATGATTTTAAAATGACCATGTCTGTACATTTAATGTGCCTAAATCTTTTTCAGGAATTTGGACAGTGTCCCCATGCATGTTATTAGAAACAAGTTGCCATCGTTGGAACTGACCACAGGTTGTGATGGCCTTTTTTATACTTGCCAGGAGTAATAAACAACTCATTTTGGCCCTGAAGTCAAGAGAATTGAATAAGTGGCTTCAGAGATCAAGAAGTGAGTTATTGGTCTTGTTATAAACTGGACTTCAGGGATGTCTGGGAGGAGGGTTTCTGAAGAGTTCATTATTGATGTCTGTGTAGAACTCATTGTGAAAACAGCTCAGCTTTTGACTCTGAATAACCTCCTTTTTATCCTCCACGTCCCCAAGATCCAGTCTTGTGCACATTTACAACCTATTTGGGGTATTCTGTCCTACCTGTTCTGTTCCATACTACTCGAGACTACAGAGTAAGCAGGCTCTCATTTGCTTAGTATTCCAACACTCTAAAGGATAATTAACATAAAATGTTGTCAGTACTTAGAGATACAGTGCCTAAATTTTAAAATATCAATATGCAACTTTTTGCAACTGCTTTTCGTCCTCTCCTCCCTGCCAGACTAAAAGGCTAACTGCTTTAGTAATCACAAGGGAGAATAAATACCCTGGGAGCCCCCTTGAAATAAAAGCAGGGAATACTTTGACTGTGAAGCTTGGGACAGAAAGGAGCTAAAAATAAATTAAGGAAAATGCATCTAAACTTACAGTCTTTTGGCAACTACAAAAATGATAAAGTAAGAAATAGACCAACTGACTTGCAGGATGCTAATAGTAGAAAACCTTTTATTTTCATCAAAAAGCATTTTTTGGAAATTGTTTTATTTGACTATTATTTTTCACCCCATCCTGCCTGCTTTTACACTGAGGAAATACAGTGTCATCAAAAATAGAATTCACTCATCAAAACACTAACTCTGGAAGGCAACTAGTTTAAACTCTAACCTTGGGTCAGTTACTTAACCTTTCTGGGTGTCAGTTTCCTCATTTGTAAAATGCAGATGATAATAATAGCGTTTACTTCACTGAATTGCTGTGAGTTCCTGCATTCAAGCATAGGGCCTGGCTCACAGTGAGCTTCCCCATCAATGCTGCCTTATTATTATTCTTAGTGGAAGAGGGGAGAGGGTCTCATGACCTACTTTTTTTATGACAGGTGTCCAGATCTGTCTCTCTTTTGCTCCAAGCAAAAGCTAGCCCTAGATGGAGTGGCCAAGGCTGTCCCTGGCTGAGGTGTGAGACTGCTTCTGTCTCAAAGTAATGAGAGCCCTGTCTATCCTTAGAATACTCTGAGGCGTAAAGCTCTCTATAGATTTGTGTGTGTGAGCCCTGAAGCTGATCACATGTCGTGGGGGAGGTCTCGAAGGATTTTAAATTGTTTTAAAATGAACATTTCCTGGTGCGAAGAATATGTATGGAAAAAGGTTAGAAAAGAGTGATTAGGAGTCAATGATATGTATGTGACCTTTTCTACTGGTGCCATCTGGTGTATCTTCCTCCTGTTGCTTTCTTTTTAGACTGTAAGGAAAGTTTTTCCCCCAAATTTTACTGATCAGGTCCTTGACTCAAACTACCATCCTTTAAAATTGGCCCTGGGTATAAAGGTTCAGGAAACAATGTGAATTCTCCCTCTGGAGCAGAGACAGTGCTATGGCTTCACCAACACCATTCCCCTTCCTTCTGGGCACACAGCTAAATGTCAAGTCCCAGCACACCTGGAGGTAGGGACTGAGTTCTGGCTGATGGAATGTGGGTGGAAGCAGAGTAATCTGATCTGAGGTGTGGCTTCTGACACCAAAACCATTAACACAATCTTCCAGAACTTTCTTTTCCCAGTTGGCCATATGTAGAGGATTCACAGTAGAACTCCTAGGATCTGATAGATGGAGGAACCACTGCATAGAAAGAGGCCAGGGTTCCCGAATGACTGTGTAGAGATGACTTACCCTCCCCAAAAAACTGCATTGGGCTGTGAAGAAATCAATCTTTTTGGGTTAAGCCACCAAAAATTGTGGGGTTATTTGTTCAAATGGTTAGCCTATACTGATTTATAATAATCTCCTTCATTTTAGACCTATCTCAGAACAACAAAAATCCCCACCCCGCCCCCTTCTTTCTTAGCGTGTGTTCTCACTGTCAGAGTTGACTTGCCTGGAATTCCAGCAGCATTTCAGCATGTTCACATCACCCAGAATTTAAAGAAATCACCAGTGGATGCATCCGTCCCCGCTAGGGACTACCCCGTATCTCCCTATGATTTGTTCTCTAAATTTCTGTAGCTTCCATGTGAATAGCTCTCCCTCATACCTGCTTTCTATTTTTTCTAGACCACAAAAATGGCAGGGTAAAACCCTCGTAGCTAAGACTGCAGGGAATCCTGCCACCCTGCTTCCTTTGGTTTGCCCGCATGTATTGACACTCTGACTTTCTGTTTCTTTGTCAGTGCCCTCTTCCACGTTTGGTTTCCACATTTTTACATTTTCTGAGTTCCTTCCCATAGCTGGATGTGCTTGTTGAAGTATCTTTAGTGGCTTCTTGTCATTGAGCCATTAAGGACTCATGAATGTTCCCTGGGCAAAACTTTCAGCACTAATAGGTTTAATATTTTCTCGTATGAGAATTACACAAAGATTTCTGCACCCAATATTAATCTTTTCTCTGCATACTCTTGTGATTTCAGAGTCTTGTGGGTCCACATCCACACGTTAGTGAAGGGTGAGCTTCACGGGATAGGCCTGGGTCGTTATTACACACATTGCTTGCTCTTTCTTCTGTCCAGAATGTCTTGCCCTGTCTTTCTCGTCTAGCTTCCACTCCAAATTTATAACCTCTTCAAGTGTCAGCCCTTCCAATATATCTGTCCCCTCAGCTCGTTCTAATTGATCACCACCCTTTATGCTTTCACGAGTATATTGGCCACAAGGTATGTCAGAGATGCGTCAAAATACTTATCAAACTGAACTGTCATCATGGTTTGATTTTCTTCTCTTTAGTCTTCCTTGGTAGACTAAAAAAGTATCTAGTTCAAATCTATATTCCCTTTGCTGACCATGGGGTTTGGTGTTGTGTCCACCTTGCCTGATTCAGTGCATGTGTGAATAATGATCTCTTGTTTTATTTAATGAGCTGTCAGTGTTTGTTTTTTGTTTCGGCTTTTACTGATTTGAGCGCTCCAATGCCTAGACATGTTATTAAATTAGATGATGTGTGAGGAGGCTTACTATGTGATGTATAGTATTCGGTTTCCAAATGGACCTCTTGCATCACTGGGGAACTTGATAAAATGTAGATCCCAGGCTCTATCCCCAGCTATTGAAACTTCACCTCAGAATTGGCTCTAGGAATTTGTATTTTGAACAGTCTTTCTAGGCAGTTTTGGATGCAGTATAGTATTTGCAATTACTAGTCAAACACTCCTCAGATATAAGAAATTATTCTTCTCTTGAGTACAGTGACAGCCCTTGAGAAGTAGGCACTTAATGAGTACTTGGAATTTCATTCTCTAGACATTCTCTGGTCCATCGCAACAGAGATGAGCCTCTTTTATGTTATTTTATTTTTTTGTTTTTGTTTTTTTCACTTTCTTTTTTATTTCAGCATATTGTGGGGGTACAAATGTTTAGGTTACGTGTGTTGCCTTTTGCCCCCTTCCCCCCCAGAGTCAGAGCTTCAAGCATGTCCATCCCCCAGATGCTGTGCATCACATTCATTATGTATGTATATACCCATCCCCTCCTCCCCCCTCCCATCTACCCAATAAATGTTATTCCTATATGTCCACTTAGGTGTTGATCAGTGAAACCAGTTTGCTGGTGAGTACATGTGGTTCTTGTTTACTTGCTCATACTAAGCTGATAAATAAAAGCATCAGTTTGCATTCAAAGGCATGGGAAGTCAAATGGCTTGTTTCAAAGTCATAGAGTAGGTGTATGGTAGAGCTGAGGCTTTATCTCTTTTTGTCTTGTTTAAACTTCTGTGCCTCCATCCACTGTGCTGATCGGCTGTGGGTAGAGCAGAAACCTGAGTGAACAAGGAAACTCTCTGTTCTAGGTGACAAATTCCCCTTTTGAGTACTGACTGATTGATGGTGAAAATCTTGGTTGTGTGTCTGCAGAGTAACTTCTTTGCCATTTGTGTTGCTTCTGGATTCTCCTTCTATTAGTGCCTTTTCTGGTGAAAGACCAGTGCATCCCCCTGTTCTCTAAATGCCATCTCCTTGTGCCCTCTCAAAGACCTCACACTTTTTATTACGCCTTCTCTTCACTTTCATTTATAACCTCACCTATTCTCTTAGCTTCTTCCCAAGTTGCATGGAAACATGTTTAAGTCTCTCACATCTTAAAAACATCTAACTGTACCTCTCCCTTGAAATACACTCCTATCTTGCAATTTATTCCAACCTACCACAGGTTGTCTTGTGTAGCCTTCACTCCATCACTGAGCAACTCTCACCCAGGGGACCAATGATCTCACTGGCATTGAATCTGATGGATGCTTTTGGGTTCTTACTGTGCTTGACTTCTGAGAAGCACGTGGCGCTGATGACAACATCTTCCCGATTGACATGAGCTCTTCCTTTCCTTCCACCGTATTACACTCCCCTGGTTTTCCTTCAACCTCTCTGGCTATTCACCCTACAATGTATTGTGGACTCATTTCCTTCAGCTTGTCCTTTCCATAGTGGTTTTCTTCAGGAATCTGTTCTCGAGTTCTCTTCTCAATGCATCCTCATGGCGAGATCTCCTCTGTTTCTTGGACTTTGATCACATTTGCATCGGATGACTTCCTAATGGGACTACAGACCCAGATCTCCAACTGCCTAGAAGAAATGTCCCTGTCACTGTCTCACAGACACTGACAGGGTGTGGTGTCCCAAGCTGCACACTTCTTTCATCTGCAGACCTGTGCATCCCTTTTTGTCTGTCATTTTTTTGACAGACACCATTGTCCTCCCGGTTTTGCAAGCCAATGTCTGGGCGTTACTATCTCTTTTCCCTTATCCCCAGCCCCTCATCTGACCATTCCCAACTCCTGTTGACTTCCCGTCATGAATATTCTTTGTCATCTTTGCATGTTGTTCCATGCCTGTCCCTGCCATCTTAGTCGCGGTCACCAGGAACTCCCATCTAAATGACTGCAGCCACCAACTAATTGTTCCCTGGCCTTAGTATTGCCCCCCCATGGTCATCTCCTCACAACAGAAAAAGAATGATTTCCAAAATGTACATTTTTTTAGGTCACTTCCCTGCTTGAAGCTCTCAGTAACTCTCTGTTGCCCTTAGGAAAATATTTAAAGTCCATATGGCGGCTTCATGACCATGCCCTTTGCTTACTGCTCCACCTCACCTCTTGCTACTTGCTCTCTTGTTTTCTTGCATTGGCCTTACTGATTAAGCTTATTGTTTGTTTTTAACTGTTTCTCTGTTTCGTTGACAGCCCATGCTCTTTCTTGTGTCACTGTTTGTGATCCCTCTGCTAAGATTCCTTCTTCTACTTTTCTCCTGGCAAAACAGTTCTTTCTTTGGTTCTCAGTTGAGATTTTGCCTCCTCCTGGCAGCCTCCTCTGACTTACCTAATCCACCTTAGGTGCCCTTACAGGTGCTCCCAGTGTACCCTGCTCTGTCCCTATTAAATCGCCATTGCCCAATCCTGTGTCTTTATCCACCGAAGACCGTCAGCTGTTCAGGAGGAGGGACTGTATCCATGATGTTCCCACTAGTTCCGTGGCTGAGCACTCCCTGGGCTGCAGGGTGGAAGTTTAATATGTATTGGTTCAATAGCATTGAATTGAATTGATAATGAGAACTCTTGGGAGTTGAGTCTCTCTCTCTTTCTCTCTCTCTCTCCTGCTTCCTCCTTCTATCCACCCCCTCCCCCCAAATTGAATTTCTCTGCTATCTATACTACATGGTAGGTCATCTGTGGTAAACTTGTAATAAATGCATTGCTGATTGATAGGGACCCTTTAGAATTTAATAAAAGTAGACAAGTACTTATTTTAAAACAGTAAAGAGTAAAGTAGCTGCTTGGATTTGTGTTTCATTTGTTCTTCAAGGTGTTTATTTCTGGTGTCATGGTACATGTTTATGATTACCAATGATGATTCATTTTGTTTTTCTTGCTTAGTAATTATCTTTATCAGTATGAGATATTTATTTATTTTCAATAAATAAACTTCAAGTTGTCAGAAGTTTGAATGTAACTACAGACATAGCGCATAGTTAATAAGGTATAGTTTCTATTTAAAAACATGTACTTAACATACCTCTCCTATGAGCACATACTCAACCTATTTTTAAATTACCAAGAGCAACGCACTTAATTTATGTATGTCTTCATGTTTCCATTTCCTCATCTCTCTTGCTTTAATGCTGCCTTAATTACTCTCTGTGTCTTTGTCTCTGATCCTAGTGTCTAAGCTCGTTTTCTTATCACAGAGCAGCTTTTGTATAGGGACTCTATTTTGAGTGCCTGGATTCAAATCCTGGCTTCCCTACTTATTTGCTGTGTGGCTTTAGGCAAGCTGCCTAATCCTTGTGTGCCTCAATGTATTCATTTTTAAAATGTGAATAATGGTATTTTTCCTTCAAGGGTTTTGATGAGTATGAAATGGAATAACATATTATAGCACCTAGCATAGTGTCTGGTCCAGAATACAGTCTTAGTAAATATTACGTATTATTAAAAAATTCTACCCTATTGAGTCAATAGCATTTTTTTCTCTATATTCCTCCTTTGTAATATTCTGTAATAGTCCATCATGATTATTATTACTCTGAACATGTAGTTATAAGACTAAATATTAGGTCCAGATATACCTCAGATATTATCCATAATATTAACTTGCCCATTTGATTTCAAAGCATTCATTGATCCTGTGCTAGGAACCAGACATAGGGCTGAGGCCTGGGGATGCATGGGGGAAGAAAACAGACACATTCCCCGTTCTCAGTGTAGCTCACATTTTGTGTGGAGAAGTGGCTTAAATATGAAGAAATGTAAACTAATGGAAGCAATGCAATTTTTTAAAAGCACAGAGGAGGAAATTATTAACTAGGAGAGAGATAAGAAGGAGGCTATTTTACAAACAGGCTTTGCAGAATAAGTAGGAATTTTTTGACCAAGGAAAGAATGGAAAGTCCTTTCAGTTAAAAGGAGCAGAACATATAAATGTTCAAGAGTCATGAAATAGCTGATATTTTCACAGAAGCACAAAGTGGTTTGGTACTGCTAGAAGGTGAAGTAGACCTGGGCCGGGTCAGGAAGGGGCCCTCGTGGTATGTAGGGGATGAGGCAAGAGACTGGGTATGTTAGTCAGTTCTAGCTGCTGTAGAAATACTGTAGACTGTGTGGCTTAAACAGTAGAAACTTATTTCTCTCAGTTCTTGGAGGCTGGAAATCTAATATCAAGGTGTGGGACTTCTCAATTTCTGGTAAAAGCTGTTCCCTGGCTTGCATACTTCCCTTGCTGTCGGCTTACATTATTAGGGTATAGGGGCATCTACTGACTCTTCTTACAAGAGCACTAATCCCTTCATGTGAGCCCCACCATCATGAACTCTCTAAGGTCCTGTCTCCAGATACCAAATACAATCACATTGGGAATTAGGGTTTCAATGTAATAATTTTGCAGGGACATAAACATTCAGTTCATAGCACCAGGTAAGCCATCCTAAGGGCCTGGAATAAGGCAGAGATAGTGGGGACATAGAGGAATATGTGGGCTTGATATCTATGTAGAAGGTAGAATCACTAGGTATTAGTGACCATTTAGATAATTGGGATAATAGGATGAGTTAGGGAAAGTGGGTGACTTGCAGCTTTCTGGATTGGACATCTGGGTTATACCTATAATTACCTGGGCAGTCAGGCTTCACAGACCACAATACTCCTCTGTGAAAAATTATTTATGCTCCTTTTCCTAGAATTCAAAATAGGAACCACCCCCAATTTCTTATGAATACTTGCCTCCCATTATTCACAAACAATTGTTCAGCAGGGCTTGTTTTATTACTATCCTCCAAAGACACAGCACTACTTCCTGCCTTTAGAGCTTTGATCTTGATGTTCTTCCCGTGTGGCATGATGCTCTATATTTTCTACCTAATCTATTCTTGAGGGCAACTCTAATCTTACCTTCCTGGGAAAACTTTCTCCAATCACTCAGAATGACACCTCTTCTACGTCTGATTTCCCGATACATTTAATTGGCCCTCTGTGGCAGACGCAGTGCTGTGTTCTGGTCACCATTTCTCTTCCTGCTCATTCAAGGACATCATACATCTCCATCCTTCTCATAGTTAAAGTTCTAGCCCCATGAGCCTGAGTCCTCACTCCTGGGAATGTGTGCAGACGTGATGGGTCACGTTTGGCTTGAGGCGGTTCTGAGTGCTGAGAGCCCTTCGTGGTCTGCGTATTCTGTCCATGCATTTTGAAGGAGGAATTCTAACGTGGAGTTGAAAGAGGGAAGCAACTGGGGCAGTATGCCACCAAAGAGAGATAATTAACTTTAAATCAGACTTCATATGAGTGACCCAAAACAAAACAAAACAAAAAAAGCTTTATGGTGATAAGTTACTGATATTTGGAGATTAATCTGTTAACTCAGCAAAGCATAGTCTCTCCTGACTACTATGACCTTCTGTGGGGTAGGAACAAAATCATGGGTCCCTTTTTTATCTCACACTGTCTTTCTTGGTTCTTACCAAATATCTTTTGAAGGGAACAGTATTTTTTGGTGATTGAATGGAAAAACTTCTCAGCTAGGAGATAAGGAGATAACCAAGTGTTAACAGCCCCATCCACTCCTCTCCACTCTGTTTTTGAAAAGAAATATTTATCTCCTTTTAATTAATTCATCATCTTGTATACCTGACTCCATCTCCTCAGGTCAGAAAATGGACAGTATTAATTGGTCAGAATTTGAGAATCTCACATAGTTATGTTGCACTGAATTATACTTTGCACTGAATTATGCCATGAATAGGAGATAAAAGGAATGCAACTTGTCTACTTCTGATTATTAAAGTCCTCCGATAGATGTAGACATGTACCTGTTATTTTCTTTTTCTTAGGTGCGCAGAAATGCTGATCTCAGCCAATACATTGTTAAGTGTTGCTATGCTACCAGTGAGAGTGGGCCCTACTTTTCCCGCCTGTATATAGCACAGTATTTTATTGTATTTTTCCTTAATATCTCTGTTTTGCTATAATGCCACCAATTTGAAATGTGTATGCATTGCCTCATGCCCTTAAGGACCTTCATCAAAATGAGATGTTTTAACTAAAATGAAACACTAACAATTTCCTCCTGCCCTGCTGCTTATTTTATAATAAAAACCCCATGCATCCATGAGACTTTAATTTTTTTAAGTTTATTATCTCAAAAGTGATTTCAGAAATATTACAAATAATAACACATGATTGAAAAGCAAAGGGGAAATTCCATCTGGATGACAGCAGCTATTCATAAAATCCTTAAGCAGTCTTCTTCCAGGTTGAAATATTGGCAGAATCTCTCAACTAATTCACAGGGCTGGCTGCAATAGAAAGTTTGCACCAGAGCATTTTCTGTTTCTTATATGTTCTTGTTATCAAAAGCAAGTTGCATATGCAAAAAATTCTCTCTTCTGATTATGGTAAGTATACACTTTTAAGGCTTTGAAGTATATGTGTGTGTATATATATATATATATATATACACACACATACACACATATAATTTTTCTGCTGCAGCATCTTTCTGGAATAAAGGAAGAATGATTAGTAAGAAGCATTAGTTTTTCTCCTTTTATCAACTCTCTTATACTATCAACTCTCTTGTACTCACAAGGGGGACCTGGAGTGGGAGTCAGGAGACTTGAGTCCTTTCCGAACCGTGAAATCTCTGGGTAGCTTTGAAACATCATGTGTCTCTTTATGGAACCTCAGTTTATCATGTGAATTAGACAGGAGTCTGACGCCAACCATTATGGCTCTCAACCAGGTGTCATGTTAAAATCAATCAGAGATCTCCTTAAAACCCACACTCCTGGGCTCCCTTCCAGACCTACGGAATCAGAACGGCTGGGAGGAGGCCCGAGGTATTTGTAGTTTTCAGGTTGGAATGGGTCTTTATATCAACCCATGGAAACAGGCATTCCATAAAGCTGTGGTGGTTAATGGGAGAGGGAAGAATCTGGGTCCATGGTTCAGGACAGGAAGGCAGATCACAGTGAAGCCTAGCAGCAGGGACCAGGAGCAGTCGGAAACAGCCCTAAACAGCTGGAAACGGGTCACCACAGTGCACACAAGTGCTGGTGAGAGGTCTCGAAAATGCTAAACTGCTTCTTTGCTATCCTGACTAGGCCCTGGACTTGCTTGCTTTTGTCTGTTTGTGTTATAGTGTGCATATGTGTGTCTGTGTTTATGGGGATGATGATTATCTAGAAATACATTTTGGGGGGCCTCTCTGCTGTCTCCCAGCAGCAATCTTGGTTTCACCCAGTTGTATGACCTAGCTTGCATGGTTCCTAATAGAAGAATTA
The DNA here is from genome assembly GCA_963574885.1 of Lepilemur ruficaudatus. Lineage (NCBI taxonomy): Eukaryota > Metazoa > Chordata > Mammalia > Primates > Lepilemuridae > Lepilemur > Lepilemur ruficaudatus. The sequence goes on along the minus strand of CAUYRT010025974.1, from coordinate 44,875 downwards.
TAGGGACAAGGCGAGGGTGGAACCAGGCTATGAGAATTGGCAAGCCTGTTCTTTGTTGGGTGGTCACTTCTATTCAGTTCAATCTCCATTGATAAATACCTCTTAGCGCTATTATATGCAGTTAAAAAATATATATGGATGAAAGCAAAAAGAGAGAGGGAGCAATGAATAAGACACAGTTAATGTCTTTCTGGACTGAGCAAGGGAACAAAGGCAGATTTACAAACAACTATAAGACAAGAAAAAGGCATGGGCATACCAAAGTCTTGCAGGTTCCAAGGTGGAGGTACCAAACAAAGGTACTCATTGCTTCTGTGGAAGCACCAACTGTGGCTACATTTCTAGAGCCACTGTGATAAGTATGTGGCCTTCTGTCAGCTATCTGGGGCATCTTAGAAAGGACACTGCCCGCTAGACTAGAATTCTTATGTGCTGATTTTGGAAGGGTCATGGAGGAAGATTCTCATTATAATGATTATTATCTACTTTATTTTGCTTTGTCCCAAAGCAGTGGCAAATCCTTCCTTCTAATGGACTAATCTAAGAGTTAGGCATTACTTTCCTGCCATCCCTGAAATGCTTGTATGTACTCCTTTAGAGTCATTCTGTCTATTTCTTTGGTGTCTATGCCATTTTGTCTTGGAATTGTCTGCTTCTTGAAGGCAGGGACTGGATTTTCTGCCTCTTCTAGGCCTTCCTTTCTTCATTGTGCTTGGCACCCAGTAAGTGAAAAATTAGTGCTGGTTGAATAGTAAAAGGATGATTAATGTTGATCAATGGGATAGTAATGAGTAATTGATGAGGATATTAATAACTAGAATGTATTTTATTTAAAAGAGATTAGGGAATGTTAATATCTGCACATGTCATTCTAGCCTTACTCTGTCTAAATACAAGACAGTAGTATCAATATCTCCCCTTTATAGCTAGAAAAACTGAGGCACAGAGAGGTACAGTGGCTTGTTGAGATTGCACAGAATGCAAATCCAAGAATAAATGCTGATAACAACATCTTGCATTTGCATATCAGCATATAGTTCAGCACAGTGGGAGGTGAGAGGCGTAGTGGTTATTTGCATTTTACAGGTGAAGACCTCAGGCTCAGAGAGGGGAAGTATCAGGCAGAAAGTTACTGAAGGAGATGCTGGCTTGGTGAGAGAAAGCTCCAGTAAACAAGACACATCGACAAGTATTGACGGGTCCCTGACAAGTGGGTTAGGATGGGTCATTGGGATGGAAGGGACATGGAATTGGGGCTCAGGAGATTTGGGCCTGGCTCTCCCATGAATTTGTTTGTATCAACTGAGAAAAATTACTTCCTTTTTCTTGGCTTCGGTGTCTTTACCCACAAAATAAGGGAGACTGGCCAAGATAATTTGTAAAGTCATTTGTAGCTCTAACATGCTGACTTAAATACAAGTTGACTGTCTTTTATCTGAAATGCTTGGGATCAGAAGTGTTTTTAGATTTCAGATTTTGGAATATTTACTTATACATAATGAGATATTTTGGGAATGGGATTTAGGTTTCATATGTACCTAATATACATGGCCTGAAGGTAATTTTGTACAATATTTTTATAATTTTGTACATGAAACAAAGTTTGTTTACCATCGAACCATCAGAAAACAAAGGTGTCATGTGAGTGCTTAAAAAGTTTTTGGTTTGGAGCATTTCGAAGTTTGGATTTATGGATTAGGGATGCCTATCCTGTACAATGAGATACCATATTAGAAGATAACAACAGGCTAAATCATTTTAGAATAATGTCATACTTACTGATATTTATGACTCTAAAAATTCTTTATAGATAAAATTCTGTTTAAGTCAAATCATCCCTCTTGAGATTCTTCAATGTTGGGGGCATATAAAGGAGAGATGATTGAGATACAGAGTTGACAATTGGAGCTGTTTGTAGTATTTTTCATTGTCAAATCATCATGGGGTGAAGAATGAAGCATGTGGCACTGTCTCCCAGTCTGTCTTCTCACCTGTCACCGAATGCAGTGATGGAATAGGAGCCAGTCACCTCAGATCCACTGCTTTTATGATCTCAGATAAATATTTAGTTTCTCCATTTAAAAAATAGGAATAAAACGACCACCTTGCCCCTTCTCAGAGGATTCTTATGTGGATCATGTGAGATGACCTGTGAACTGCAGAGAGCTGGACAGAGGCTCCCGTAGGAGTGAGGGATTATTACTGACTAACAGGTGACACTGGCCTCAGGCATATTCATGTGGGGACAGTGGTGAACTCCCCTTGCCTGAATTACTAGACTCTGGCCTCAAAGTTGGCTTAAGAAAAAGAAAAGAAGTGAAGCTATTTCTGTCAGCTTTGGCTAAACCTCTCGGGTTACCTGGCTTGTGTCCCAGAACCTCATCCACACGGGGCATGGACCAGCCAGGTCGGTCAGCCTGGCATGGAAAGAAAACACCACGAAGTCCTCACCTTGGCTGGGCGCTTGACATGTTTAAAGGAGTTTTATTTACCTGACCTGCTTATCAGGCACTGTGCATACACGTTTGTGTGATCTTGAAGAAGTCATGTCCCCTTTCTAGCCCTGAGTTTTCTTTTTCTTTCAAATTTTAGGGAGTTTGACAGGATAATTTCTGAGATTCCATCCAACCTCTGATCTACAAGGTTTTTAAATGAAGGGTTTGTCCACATGGAAAATAGCACCAGACCTCTCCAGTACAATTGTACTTAAAGCTAGCATTTCACTGTGCTGGCGGGTGAGGGGCCATATTGGGTGGCCTGGCACTGATTTTTTTTTCTTTTCTTTTTTGTTTTTTTTCCAGCTGAGTTGAATGGGCTGATGTGAACATGAGTCCCGCTGTGCTCTCTGAGAGATGAAGCTGGCTCAGAAATTCTGAACGTGAGCTGCTTAGCAGCTGTGAATCAGAGAGCTCTGGGCAAAGATTAGAGTCAGTTCCAAGACAAGTTGGAGCTCTGGGCAGCTTGTCCCCAAGCAAGGCCACTGGGCCTTGGCTACCCCTGTGGGTGAGGCACTGAACTCTACTCCAGATGCCTCATCCCTAAAACATGATGGGCAGTGCATACCTACCAGTTAGGAAACTTTGACATTTGCATAAGATAATGCATGGACATAGAGGGAAAACCAAAAGAAATTGGAGAACATTACTATCATAATGGCAGGACAGTGGCTTCTACTGGGTAAGGGACATGCAGGGCCCTTCTTGTTCAGATAAGATTTTTTTTTTTAATTTCAGATTATTATATTACAGGGGTACAAATGTTTTGGTTACATGGATTCCTTTTGTACTGCTTGAGTCAAAGTTATAAGTGTGCCCAACACCAAGATAGTGTGCCTTGTACATGTTAGGTATGATTTCACACATTCCCTCCTCTCCCCTTCCACCTGCATGATTTCTGTTGAGTTTTCATTCCATCTGTGCACATGAGCACTGTTTGGTTAGTTCCAATTTAATAGTGAGAACGTGTGGTGTTTGTTTTTCCATTCTTATGATACTTCACTTAGGAGAATGGTCTCCAGTTCCATCCAGACTGTTGCAAAAGGTATTAACTCATTTTTTATGGCTGAGTATACTCCGTGGTGTACATATACCACATTTTATTAATCCACTCATGAATTGATGGACACTTAGGCTGATTCCACATCTTTGCAATTGTGAATTGTTCTGCAACAAACATTTGAGTACAAGTGTACTTTTGATGAAATGACTCTTTTTCCTTTGGGTAAATTACCCAATGGTGAGATTACTGGATCAAATGGTAGGTCTATTTTTAGTTCTTTGAGGGATCTCCATACTATTTTCCATGGAAGCTAACTAGTTTGCAGTCTCACCAACAGTGTGTAAGTGTTCCTTTCTCTCCACATCCATGCCAACATCTATTGTTTTGGGACTTTTTGATAAAAGCCAATTTCACTGGGGTTAGGTGATATCTCATTGTGGTTTTGATTTGCATTTCTCTGATGATTAGAGACATTGAACATTTTTTCGTATGTATATTGGTCATTTATCTTCTTTGGAAAGCTTCTGTTCATGTCTTTTGCCTACTTTTTAATGGGTTTGTTTGATTTTTTTCCTGCTGATTTGCTTCTTTGTAGATTCTGGCTATTAGTCCTTTATCAGATATATGGCATGCAAATATTTTATCCCATTCTGTAGATTGTCTACTTGCTCTGTTGATTGTTTCCTTGGCTGTGCAGAAGCTTCTTAATTTAATCAAGTCCCATTTACCTATTTTTGTTGTTGTCATGATGCCCTTGGGTTCTTTTTCAAAAATTCTTTATCCAAGCCAATATCTAGAAGAGTTTTTCTTCTTTTTATGTAAGTTGGATGGTGTTTACATGGAAGATCACTTTATAATTATTCATTAAAATGCACATTTACTACTTTATGCTTTCCTGTGTCCAGGTTGCCCGCACAGTTTTAAAATATCAAAATATTAGATAGTACGTATAAAGCATATAAGGGACCTGGCAAAACATAAACATTTAGTAGATGTTTTTATTGGGGCAATTGCCACCAGCCAACTGAAGCAAGCCAAGAAGGATACCTCCCACTTCACAATCAGACCTCAGGGGCTAAAGGAGTTTCGATGCAGAAAGAGGTATATCTAGAGGCAGCTTTGTGGTCAGACAGGGTTCCAACTCTATCCCTGACACTTTCTGTCAGTATAGAAAATTTGTTCCTATCTTTCCTTCCTTCTTTCTTTTTCTTTCCTCTTCCTTCCTTCTTTTTTCCTTCCCCCCCCTTTTTAATAGATATTGTAGGCATTATTAAGTCCTTGATATATGATCAACACCATTAAGCATAAAGTCAAAGATGAAATGACAAAGTTCCTTTCCCCCTTCTGGGAAGCCTGTCTGGGCAACAAACACATAAGCAGATTAGTACTGTAATGTGTTACAGGGGCCAAGCTACAATTTTTTCATCCGTAGGCCGAGAGTTGCTATTTTACAGGCACATGGTGCATCCTCAGAAATGTTAGTTGCTATCAGAGCATCCTAACCGGCAAGTCTGTGGGACTGTGGTGGTTCTAAGCTGCCTTCTGAAGGACAAGTGTGATGTTAATTAACAAAGCAGAGGCAGGAGGGTGTTTCAAATCCTTGATTTTGCAGTTCAAGCAGAGTGATCTTTCCCCGCCTTGGAAGTGCAAAGGGAAGGGCCAGTGGCCTAGGCTGAGCTGGGAGGGTGAGATTACCTTGGGTGGGAAAGATGTCCTTATCTGCTCAGGTACACCATGTGTTCTTTAAACTATGTTTGAACATTGTCACATTATAAAGAACCTCTTGGGATTTCAGTATAAACCAATTTCCTTGATTTTAAAATAAAAGAAGTAAAACTATTTTAACCTCTCCCAGAGATTGAAATATGCTGCAGTAGTAGTAATTAGTTGTACATTTCTATCTTTTGTGGGATGGCATTTTGTTTTAATATAATTTCTTCTTCAAATGTTTCGGTTATTTTCGCATGTGCATTGTTAATTTTTTCTATGCAAAAATCTCATCCTTTCAGCATCCCACCAGTAAAACGCAGGTCTAGTGTTAAAACATAATAATATCATGGGGGGTGATTTCTTTATAATTAATATGTGAATCAATATGCTAAATGAATCACGGAACTCATTTAAAAACATTTGGTGTATATGCTAATCCCTAGTTCCAGAGAATTTGGTCAATGTGCCTGGATACGAAGCCAACTTCTCACCAGAACCTCAATGGAAAGCAAGCTTTGGTGGCAGAGCACCAGCATTCAGGGGCAGGCAAGGTGATTTTCCTAGGGCTTTGCCAAATGAAATACACAAGTGTCTTCTAGATCTCGTCACTCTCCTTTTGTTTCCTCATTCTGTTTCCTGGCTCAGTTCCTGCCACCCTCCAAGTCATGCAGGCCCTCTTGCTGGACCTGTTGGCCCAGATCCCATCTCTCCAATTGCCGGACACCTACACATATTCTCTGTCAGGACTGCTGCTTCCTCCCAACTTCTTTTCCTAAATTCCTTCCTCAATGATCTATTTTGTCCACTTGGCATGTCTTGCTCTCAACAGATGCTCTGGAGGAGCAGAAGATAACTAAAATAGTCTTAACCCTTAAGGAATCAATAGAATATGCTGGAAAGTATGGACTCTCTCCATAAGAAAAGTCACACACACCAGCTTAGAAAGTCCTTGCAATCTTGAATCATGACACTCAGAGTAAGAAGGTTTGTAAGAACTAACATAATAGAAATACATATGTGGTAGAGTTGGGCACTGCTCAACCAAATTCCTCTTTATTCACAATTTAGTCTCTGAGTGATATGATAGAGTAGGATAGATATAAACATACTAGAATAAAAGCAAATGAGATAAGGCAATGGAGAATTCTTTGGAAACTAGCATCCATCAAATCAAAGTAGAATTATCATAACCAATAAGTAGTTGAAGTAAAGACAAGTGAACTTAATCTTCTTAGATAAGCATTAATAGTATTTACCATTATCTTCTTCCCCTTTCCTTCTAGACACACAAAAGACTATATGTCTTAGTCTCTTCATAGTTGAGTGGGACTTTATGATTAGTCTTGGAAGTGACATCTTTCACTCCAGGCTGAAACAGTGGAAAACCCACTTGCCATTTTTCAGCCTGAATTCTCTTCCCATCAGGGAAGGAAGCTTTGCGTTAAGATGATGGGCCACACATTTGAAGTAGACTGCATAGCTGAGAAGCCACACAAGTGTCATTCAGACCTGTCCTGGAATTTGCATGAATAAGATATAAGCCTTTATGTCATGCCACTGAGATCGTCGGAGTTATTACTGCAGTATAACCTGGTTTACCGTGACTAATGCATCCCCCAAGGGTACTGGCATTGAAGAAGAGAAGCATGTTGATTTACATGGATGTCTGATTTTGTTTTGAGCGGTAGGTTCTTCCTTGTGTATATCTCTTGTTGTCCCCCTCTACAAAACATAGAGCAGAATAAAAATGTCAGCTACATCTATGTCAAAATAAAAATAGCAACATTTTAACCTCTCTTGTCTGAAATGTTGGTGATTCCAATTTTAAAGGAATCCTTGGTTACAAACTGCCTGGTAGCCATTGGTAAAAATGTGTGTTCTAGTTCTTTCCCAGGGAAACTACATGAATGGCATGCAGGAGAGAAGAGGGTCAACACATGACCGCTAATGTGATTAATTAGAGAGCTTAGTATAAATGGCCAGTGGTATCTAGTGGTACCTTGGAGAGATTAATGCCGGTTAAACACATGGGTAGAGGGGGCAGGTTAATGAATGATTCAGTGGCTGTAAAAGATGTTGGATTATTTTTCAGTGGAGCAATTAATAAACATGTCTGCCTCAACAATGCATGTGAGGGATCTCGCTCTAATCCTTTAAATGCTTTCACCATCCGTAATTAGGCAATTAGTTTGGGGAGCAATGTGGCACATGCACAAAGAGAAAGAAAAATAACAAGTTTGTGTGAATAAATAAGAGCTGTTTGTTTTATATCAAATCGGCGCTTCCTGCTTCTTTTCTTGGTGAAATGTAGCATTCTTCCCAGGAGTCTTACTGCCCTTCTACAGGGTTGGGGGCCTAGTTTTGCCCTTCACACAAAAGCACTGCAGATAGCACCGAACTGGGGACCTACTGGCACTTCATTTACTGCCTGTTAGTTCATTTCTAAGCAGGCATCAGAGGAGAGGTTACGACTGGGCCCTGGAACGCCATTCATGAGCGGATATACCCCATCTGAAACAAGGCCTGGGCCAATTCTCCTGGATAAAAAAAAAAAAAAAAAAAAAAGTCTCATTATACTTTTAAGTCACTCTGCTTCTGAGTCTAACTCCTTCTCCATTCCTTCAATTACCCTCTTTCTTTATTCTTTCCTTATTCTGTGACCTTTTCATGCCTTCACAGCAGGGGTAGGTTCTTTGGGATGTTTAAGATTTCACCTTTAAGAAGTTCACGATTTATTTGGAGTTTGAGAAATAAGGAAAAGACCTATGAGAAGAAGTAATTATAAGGCAATATGAGCTTTGTACCAAAATTAGTGGAGCATAAGATAAGGTGTATATTGGCCTTCGGGGCACTGGCTTCAGAGTCATATTTCCTCCTTTTTGTTTCTTCTAATCTTTCCCAACACATGCTTGTATTTTCTTCTCCAGATCCCTGGCCTATGCCTGCTACAGTGTAGCTTTCGTCTTTGGCGATAATAAAGCTGCAGATCATTTTTAAAATATATTATTTTGTCTGTGGAATAAGAGTAACACAAGGACGGCAGTTATTAACCTGGAAAGACCATTTTCAAACAGATTGAGTATGCTGAGTCAATGGCTGACTGTTCTTTGTTCCTTAAGTTTCAAGAGATGGGGCATCCTTGTTGGGAGAGTGAACAGAAAGGCTAAGGGACCCCACAAAATAGAGAGATTAGAAGAGTTAGAATAGCAAGGACCATGGGTGAATAATGTACCAACTCATACATAGTACTTAGCAAAAGTCACTCAGTTATTTGTTAAATAAATAAATGGAGAGTGGAGTTGCTAGAGCAGGAGAAAAGAGACAAAAGGCCACAGGGGTGGGTGCCAGAGAGTTTTTTAGGGAGAGAACCAAGGGAGTTTTGAAAGTGAATTGGCATTATTGTGACGGATATTAAGAGGGGAACTAAGAGTGAAGGAGAAAGTGTCAGGTATGTTTACTTTGCCTTAAGAAGGTGTTTTCTCAAGAGCCCATAACGATTTTCAGTATTGTGTTTCATAGTATTTAGTTGGTGGTAGTAAACTGCTTTCATTTTTTTTTTTTAATGTGATATTGTCCTGAGACAGGGCCACGTGGGGCCCCGGGATTCATGTGGTTTATACTACTGTTTATGAGAGCACTCTTGGATAGGCAATGTGCTACGTTTTGTGAGTGTTATCTCACTGAATCCTCATCACAGTACTCTTGGGTAAATATTGCTAGGTAGATATTACCATACCCATTTTATTGATAAAGTAAATGAGGCCCAGAAATTTTAAGCTCACTGCCTAAGGAGCTGTTCCACATGAACATTACCTCTGAGATTTCACCCCATACTCAAAAGACCATTACTTTAACCCAGCGTCATGACCCTATGGTCAAGTGTGTGTGTGTCCAGCAAGTGAGAAAAGTAGGGGACGGAGCTGATTAAACACAATTCCTCACCCGTGTGGAATTAAGTGTTCTGAAAGAGCCTTTAAAAAGTTCTCTCCTGCTATAAGGAAACCTAAAGGATTGGCTTCCATTAGCCTGATTGAGGTATTTCCCTGTTCTTACGCGGCTCAGCCACCCTGAGCCGTGCAGCACCGACATCGCAGCTACGTGAGTGGTTCTGCGCACTAGCACCGAGCAAATCCGGAACCCACGGCCCGTGTGGGCTGGAAGACGTGGCGTGCAGTTAGTCCACATCCTACTTTTTGCACGCTCTTCTGCCCTTGGCAGGTTCACCTGCCTCACTGTGCTGCCCATACCTGATAAAGGGGAGCGATGGGACTTTCTTCACAGTGAAATGTCTCAGTCCTCTTACCTCATTCTCATCCTCCAACTTACCTCTCTGTTATTTTGTCTGTTTGGTTGCTTGTCTTTTGTTTTCCTATCTGGTTTCTATTCCAAACCAATCCAGCCTTAAAGAAGAAGGAAATCCTGTCGTATGTGACAACACCAATGCGGCTGGAGAACATTATGTTAAACGAGATGAGCCGGTCACAGAAAGACAAATACTGCGTTGATTCCACGGACACGAAATTTTGAAAATAGTCAAACTCATAGAATCAGAGAGTAGAATTGGGGTTGGCAGGGGCTGGAGGAAGGGAAAGTAGGTAAATGTTCTTCAAGAGGTATAAAGCTCCGGCTCCGCTGGTTTCTTTGTATCCTAGTGGTGGCTCGTTGCTAAGGGCCAGGCCTGGATGCTCAGCCTTTAGCTCTTCCAAGATGGGCAAGTGACTCCTGGCAAAATGGGTTGCAGGCCTTAGGGAAAGTCACGAGGCCTCAAGAACTTCCCGCTCTCACCCGTGGTTCTCATAGCTTTTCCTCCCACAGTGGGTCGTGGTTTCCTTAGCCCTAGGACCCTGCAGGGAAATTCCATTCTGCTCTTTTGAAAACTTGACTTAATCTTTTGGTCTCCTGCCCTGTATACCTTTGGAATTTAGTGTATGTTTGGATGGTAAAAACTAACTCTTTGAGGCCATGCAAATATCCAATTTTGTCCCTGCAACCCTTCTCACTGAGATCAGATCTATAGGTTTTTGTCCCACAGCTGAGGTCCTCTGCCAGCCCCTCTGCCCATCTCAGCCCTCAGCTCACACCCAGGGTCCACAGGTGTGTCTAGCCACAGCTGGAAGGGCTCAGTGCACTCCTGCAAGCAGCTTCCTTTCCAGGAGTTTTACAGTCTTCATTCCTCATCGCTTCTCTGATTCTTTGAAATATTAATACATCTCTGTTTGTTTGTTTGTTTTCACTGTTTTTTCTAATTGCTTTTGGTAAATAATTGCTGTGTCGTGAAGATCTCCCTCTTTCTTAGAAGCAAAAATCCTCAAAATGTACTTTCAAATTTATTGGAGGTAGAGATTAGACATTGTTATCTCAAAACACGCGGTCGTCTGTGTTGGGAAGAACCCACTGACCAACCAACTAACCAACCAATAAATAAATAACTTTGGGAGGGGGGTAGTCAAGATTTTATCTCCAGTTACTGTGCAGCTAATTGGATATTTCTAAATCAGCAAATCAACATGTAACTTTACATAGGATGAAACAACTTACTGGACCCTATGGCAGAGCTGTTCTTATTAATAACTACATTTGGAAGAGATTTAAATTTCTTCCCTGCTCCACTTTTAGGAGGAAAAGATTGGACACCAAATACCACCTGATTCACCAGTTTCACCAGTGATTTTAAGATGTCCGAAAGGAGTAAAGAAAAGAAAATTAAGCCACTAAATATTTCTTGAAGGAAGCAATCTTTCTTATTTTCTGATTCCTTTAAGACCCGTTTCTTAATTATAATACTTCTCCAACTTTGTGATAGATGGATGGTTAGCATCATTTTCTGAGGAAAGACAATTTTATTTCCCAGTCCTGGTCTCAATGTCCCTGTACCTAAAATGAAGAGGTTGGATTAAATGATAGCTGAAGTGTCATTTTCTCTGACTCCCTTTAGGAGATAAGATCTAGTTTTGAGATTTACACTTTTTTCCCCAATACCTTTCTCTAAATTTCTCCAAGTGTATAACCACAATTACCCTTTAAAAAATGCGTACCAGTGAGTATAATGTTCCACCACCAGCCCATCATCTAGAACTCATCTAACTTAGTAAAACCAATAGTAGTGCAGTCCTGACACAGAAAACCTTTATTATCTTTTATTCTGCTCTGCGTGGCAGGATCCACTTCAGAAACTTGCTGGGGCTATTCTAACAGTCACAACTGAACAAAGGTTCATTCATCCAAAGCTAAGCCAAAGTTGATTTAAACTTCAAGGTTAAGTTGCTGCAGCGATTAACTGGTTAGATGAAATCAACATTGAATAATGCATATTATAATGTTTAAATATTATAATTTATGTGAAATATCATATTATGCTTTATCTTCTTTTTTGGTCTCAAAATTTTGAAATGGTTTTTAAGCATCAGAAATAGACTTTTGATCTCCATTTTCTGTGAACTATAGACCTAAATCTGTTAAAGAGATTTTTGGAAGTTTTTTTTCAACTGGTCCGTATGCAATGCAGTACAGCCTCGATAACACAATGATTACAGAATGTATTATGATCCTATGCAGCTTTTCTCAACAAACCCAAGACAGTATGCAGTGGATTAAGAGTTATGAGGTTTGGATTCTAGCCAAAGTCTACCACCAACCAATTCAAAGACTGTTCAGACAGAATCAATTTCTTTCTTTCTCTAGGTCTGACTTAATCTTATCTGTAAAATCAGGATGGGTTTTTTGGGAGGGGGTAGGATGTTGTAGCTTTAGTAGTTCTGAAAAGGGGACAAGAAGGAGAAAGTACCAGGCTCCTAGGAGCTTTGTTAAATTATGGAAGTATTGGAAAAACAAGGACCACACATACACACCGTCAAATTGGTACTAATTGATCAATGCTTAGGTGCACACGTGGAAATAATATTCATAGGGTGCCGGGCAGGTGGGAGGGGGGTGGAGGGTAAATTCATATCTAATGAGTGCAGAGCACACTGTCTGGGGGATGGATACACTTGTAGCTCTGCCTTGGGTGATGCAAAGGCAATATATGTAACCAAAATGTTTGTACTCCCATAATATTCTGAAATTTAAAAAAGAGAAAATTAATTAATTAATTAAAAATTATGGAGGTATTTTTAGCTGTCACAATGACAGGGGAATGTTAAAGGCAGTTGGAAAGCCTGACACTAGGTATATTAAACTTCTCAAATACCAAAGAATTATATCAACCAAAACGGTAATCTTTTTCCCTCTGAGAAACACTAGCAAATGATCTCTAATATTGTTTCTCTGTCATTAGTATTTTTCAAAAGACTCATATTGAGCCTTATTCTGCCTCTCCCTGGCAAGTGCACAAGATTTCCTTGCTTTCATTCTAGACAGAACTCTCTAGAAGTCAGACTGGGGATGCTCGTGTATGAATTTCCCATCTTTCCTTGTCAGCCATCTCTAAAATTGTAAGTCAGGATTCCAAAGACGTTTTTCTATAATTGTGTGGTGACCAAATATGCACAATAGCTTCGTTCTCTGGTCGTTTTTGTTTTCATAGTCAATCTACCTGATTCTTGTTTCCTTTTTCTTTTCTTTTCTATTTTTTTTGAAAGTAAAAGGTCACAAGAAGCATTTTCCACCTGAATCAGAGCAGTCTTCACCAAGCTAAAACGTGTTTATTTTCACAGTCCTTTTCAACACTTTTCCTCCATGAAGCCCCTCTGCAGACCATCTTCCCAGAGGGTTTAGCATGAGGTTCCAGGAGGGTGGGTGGGAAGGTAAAGGACTGGGCTGCAAGTTGGAGAGCCAGGAATTCTCCCTCTGTCTCATTTTCCTGAACCATTTCTTTTTTTGTGTGTTCCACTAGGGTTGAAAAACCCTTCTCAAAAACATCCAACCAGTGTGTACTTGTGTAAAGGAATAAGGAACAGAATACAGGAGCTGACATTGGTCGAATCTTACCCATGCCAGCCCTTAACAACACTGTGAGAGTTTTTGTTCCTCTTCCTGGTTAGTGCTTTCTCCGCACCCCTCACTCCTCCTGCCACAGCCAGAGGTTCCCATGTGTTTTTAAATGCCCGGAGTCTTGTCTGGAGCACTGCCTTGTGTGAGTCTTTCTATTAACATTTGTGCTTCACATAGTTCCCAGCTCTGTTCCCGTTCAGACATTCCATCGTGAAGGTTCAGAGCTCGAAGGCGACTCCCAGTTGGTCTGAAACAGCCACCTCATTTGAGAGATAAGACTGCCCCTGTCAACAAGAATAAAAAGCAAGCCATGCACGTCATTTTTAAATTCTCTAGTAGCTACTTTTAAAAAAAGTAAATGGAACAGGTGAAATTAATTTTAATTACATATTTTAATCAATCCAATACATCTAAAATATTAATATTTCAATGTGTTCAATATAAAAATTATTAATCAAATGTTAGTATTTTTCATATAACATTCAAAATTTGGTGCGTGTTTTACGCTTACAGCATATATCAGTTCGGACTAGTCTCCTTTCAAGTGCTCAATAGCCACCTGTGGCTAGTGGCTACTGTAGGAGACAGCGTAGGTTTAGAACAACAAAATCTTAGGGGAACGAAGGACTTGCCTAAAGTCAACAACACGTTGACAACAGAGCCAAGTCTCCTGATCCCTGCTCCAGTGCTCTTCCTAAAACAGTACCTGATTCTGACAGTGATGATGCCTGTGATGTTCCTTGAACAGCTAGGAAAATAGATTATACAAATCTCTACTGATATGGTAGTAAAAAATAAATAAATAAATAAAGATAAGCCAAAAAGGAGATTATGCCTTCAAGAACTTCTGTCTTATAATATTATTATTATGTTAGGAAAATTGTGACCAGATATTTTCATTTCCAGTGATACTGATGGACAAAGGAAGTTAATTTAAATTGCAATGTATCTTTCTTCTTTCAGAATTCTTTGTTAATCTAATAATATCTAAGCTTGTATGTAGGAATTGGTAAATTACTATGTATTTCTATTAAAATCTATAAAAAATATACATTCCAACCATTGTTTTTATGTTGGGGGAGATTATTCTGCATGGCTTGTGTCATCACCTGGGCAGGTAGTTCTCCATCTGGGTACAATGTGCCAACCTTGCAGGCCAGCCTGAAGGTTCAGCCCATTATGTTAGGGCAGTTTCAGGCTCACCTGTGCAAGTGAGTCTCTGTAAATAAGGTCATACGGCCACCCCTGAAGTATGAAATTTGATTCAAGCCCAAACAAGTGTCCACATGATCTATCCAGCATTATATTCAAAGTGATCAGGAATCACCATGAGCAAAGGCCTCTGATCCCTCACTTGAATACTCACTGTTATTTGTCACATGCTCTTAAGAACATCACTTCACTGGACACGCTTATAGCTCTGCCCTGGGTGGGGCAAAGGCAATATATGTAACCTCAACATCTGTACCCCCGTAATGTTCTGAAATAAAGAAAAAAATATCAATGAGGAGGAATGACATCTACCCTACTTTGCAGAATTTCATTTTCTAAGATGTGTATCAAGGAACACCATAGTGCAGGGGATGCACTATAAAAAGGGATGCTATAGTCATGTGAGTTTGGGAAATTCTGCATACTCTCAAGAGATTCAAAATGCATGACAATATTTTAAAATTTTGTGGTATTTCAGAGAAAAACAATTTGCTATTTAACTGGCTTCCTAATTTTTTTTGACCTGAGAATCATTTTATCTTTTTTTCCCCCATGACCTTTTCCATAGGACGTGTTTAGAGAAATGTTGTAGAGTATTTTGAAAGCATGGGGAACAAAGATATGTGGAAAGTATTTTGATATTTAATCATAATTTTCAAAGCACAAGTTCTTAAAAAAACTCTAATTATCAGACTTTTAAGAGTGTCTTGTTGTCCCTATATCAGCCTACAGATTCCCCAACATTAGACTTTCTCCTAGAAACACACACATTTTAATGTCATCATCCTATTTGCTCATCTACTTTTGACACCAATGAAACAGATTTCACAGAAGAAGAAAATTTTGGTTGGAAAATTATCAGATTTTAAGATGGTGAAAGCATCACCCTTTTGAGCATTTCTCTCCGTATTTCCCTCTCACTCTCCTGTCTCTCCCACTCTCTCCATTTCCCTTCCCCTCCCACTTCCCTTCTCCCTTTCCCTTCACTATCTCTGATGACCCAACACAGTCCTTTGGTCCAGGCCAACCAAGTTTTCCCAGATCTTTACTTTTGAAAAATGTCCTAAGCTAAGACTGGGATCAAAATGAGGTGCGACCTGTATTGAAAAGTCTCATTTTCTGGTTGAGACAAGGTACAGGGAATAAATTAGTACAGCTAAAAATGACTCATGGAATAATGGGATTCTCTGTAAGGTACAGAAAGTAGCCCAGAGGATGGAGTGGTTAGCCTTGCTGGGGAAGGTGAGAAGGGAAGTGTTCCTTGAATACTTCACACAGCGGGAGAAGTCTGAGCAAGCTGGCATTTCCTGGGCAGTCAAGGACAGCCAGGTGGTTCCAGTAGAGAGGGCAGATTGTAAAAAGCCACTGAGGCAATAAAAGAGCAAAGTGTGTATTGGGATATGCAAATCATCCAAATAAGTAGTAGAAAAGGTGGCCAGAGCCTTACAGCACCACTGCAATTTGGCATTGGGGCAGTTCTAGCATTTTCAAGCCTTGAAAACTCCTCGACTTTTTACACAGAAGCTCAAAATTTACTTTGAATCTTCTCCAGCTGAAACAAGGGCAGAGAACTTCCACTCGACACCATCTGAAAGCCACTGCAGTAGAACATTGGCATAGTTATGCTTTCTAGTAGGTACTCAATAAATTTTTATTGCTGGCATGAAAAGATGAAAGTTTACCAACTCTAGGGAAAAGAAAAGGGGCAAATGAAAACACTCATTTTATTGGATACTATTTTAGATGAAAGATCAGAGTCCACCTTTCTATTCAGTAACACATGTAAGCAGCTTTCAAGACAAGGAAGTGCTGATGTACATTAGTTCCTTCTGCGATTGAACATGCTGGAACATGTTTTAAAAACAGTTTGGGCTAAAACTATACTCTTCTATTCCTTTGAGGCCTTTCAGTGATAGACAAGTCCAAAGTATGTTTATTTGCGTGGTAGCAGAATTATCTTTTGATTACCAAGTGCTTTTTGCTTGCACGAAAGCTATAATAAACCACTGCTGGGTACATCGGGGTAGGTGTGTTCCTTTGAAATCACAGATGGGGAAGGTTTGGGTGAAAGGAAATTTCTTACAAACATTGTAAAGATTGGGTTGACTTCCACCTCCCTGTGTGGCCATGGCTCTGAATTTAACATGAAAGCATTAGAGAGAAAAACCTTTGGGTTATTTTTATTGGCATCCCTGGGTTGGTGTCTCTAAGTGGACAGCTCCATCCTCACATGGGTGTCTTCCATCAATCCCCACCTGGTGAGAAGAATATTTAAATATTTAGCTCTGCTCATGGCAATGCAGTGCCACAGACAAACACAGAAGAGTATTCTGACCTGGCTTTTTCAGTCTTTTTGTCCAAACCTTGGCTCTTTTCTCCCATAGACACAGAAATGCCAAACCAAGAAATTGGTATGCATTATTTGTTTTGTTCATAAATTACTTTTTCTTTTTCCCACAAATTAATACTATAGATATATTTTTAAAAAATGCAGATATGCAAAAGATAGAAATTAAAGCTACTGGTGATGCTTTAGTCCTAGAGATAATTACCGTCAACATTTAGAGTATATCCTTATATTCATCTTGTTTTGTCTTATACACATTATAATGCTTAAGAAATGATATCATGTTACACAGATTGTTTTGTAACCCAATTTTCTCATTTTAAGTATCAAAATCAAAAATACTTTGAAGTCAATATAGTTCTACAGAATAGCCTTTATGTGGATGCATGCTATTTTATTATAAAGATAGATTCCAATTTATTTAAACAATTTCTTTGTGAACATTTAGCTTTCAGTTTTGCACTATTATAAACAACGTTGCAGGAAATATAAGATTCAGGAATTTTGTATTTGTCTACTTAGAATAATCTACTCAAGTGGATTTCTTGGTCAAAGGCTATGTGCTTTTCACTGCATGTTTTATAAAACTGTCGTCAAGAATGAAGGCTATTCTTGTTTATACTCCAAAAATGAATATATGAGCACTTATTTTAAATCAACATTATCACTTCTAGTAAATGTTGTTTCAACCAGTTTAATAGCATTTAAAATCCCTAGGACTTGATATTCTCCTTTGTGTTTTAGGTACAAAAAACCCATATATGCAAGGGGCAGTGGCTAGGATTAAATGAGACAGTGAGGTTAAGGAGCCTTCAGTATAGGAAGGGCTCAGTAATATGTTCAGAATTGATTCATGTTCATTTTGAGAACTCAGCTCATAGATATAGCTCATTGATAGGTTTTAGAATTGAACTATAGAAGCTCTAGGATAAGGATGAAGTCACTTACTACCCAAGGTGATTCTATGCATGCTAAGGGAGGTCTCCTATCAGGTAGAGAGAAAGGGTGCCTCAAGAACTCTTAAAATCAATTCGAAATCAAGTGAGCCAAGTTGACTTGAGTGCTGCAGGAACTCCAAAAGGTAGGATAATTTAAAAGTAAACAGAATCATTGTCCAAAGCTTGGAAAATACTGAAAAGTATAGAGAGTAAAATGATCCCCGGTAGAGCTGTTTTCACTGACCTACCTTTCGACATTATGCCATTGGCCTGTAGGGTGAAGTGTTTTTTTTTTTTTTTTCTTTTTTTTTCTGAATTGGGAAGCAATAGAGCTTGGTGGTGAACTGCCTGGGTGTGCAAAGTCAGAATTCTGGCCCTGCCATTTACTCTCCTCTAATCCTGTACCCAGGTCCATAAGGGATGGTAATGACACGTTGTATGGTTGTATGAGAATTAGATGAGAGAGTGTTAGTGAGTCACTTAGCATAGAGCCCAGGGAATGGTAACCATCCACACATGTAGGTGTTGCTATTGTCACTAGCACTTTGGCACTGTGCCCTCAGCTCATGCAGAGGTTACTGGGAACTGTTACAGGTGACTTGCTGGGTTATAGAGGGCAATAAATGTGCCGTTCATCACTCTCCACAGTGTCTTCCTGAGCAAAGAACCATGGGAGAAGTTTCCTTCCTATTTTCTCAAATGCGATAATGTTGCTTATTGTTGTTATTTTCCTGATAATGCTTCTTTCTGTCCTCATGAGTGACATACTCTACTGTGTCTCCCTGTCTATGTTGGTGGCTAGAAAGCTTAGGGGTGAACTTATGGTTGATCCCTATATAATATGTAGGGCTTCTTGGAATGCATTTCACATACCAGCCATCCTGCTAGTGGTATCTTATCTTTCTTATATTCATTCCTCATCTGTTTATATTTTCTCAAATTTAATTTTATCTTGCATGTATTCTGTAAACAATTTTAAATTGATTTTAGAACAAGGCAGGGTAGAACTAAAGAAATAAAAATGAAAGAGAACATAAAACCCATCCATGGTGCACGAACTTGGAGGTAAATCCCAATTATATATTGCTGTAATTTCATCCTCCTTCCCTTTCTTTTTCATTGTCTCAATCTCTGTCCATCCATCCTTCTAGCTTACCTGAAGGCATACAGTATGTGATTCTCATATAAAACTATATCATAAACATTTTCTTTCATCATCAAAAATCTTCATAAAATGGCTTTGAATGGCTGTCTAACCTTCTACCATATAGATATGCCACGGTTTACTTAGCTATTCCCCTGTTGTTAAAAATTTGCTTTTGTTTCCTGATTTTTCTTTTGCTGCACAACATTTATCTTTATAACCATTATCATCATCATTCCTTATACATTTATATAATGCTTTGCTTTTTGTAAACAAAGTATTTTCATGTATATTATTGGTAGTGATATTTCTTCTACTAAAAATGAAATTAATGCATATAATATTAGTAATTTGTGTTTGTCCCTATAGAGTCAGAGGCCAGGAGAGTGGCATTCTCTGATGCAGCCCTCTATGTGTCCCATGAGTCTACCAAACACAGAATGAAAATATCTCCTCCTTTTGGCATGGCAAAGGGCTTCATTACAGAAGTCCACAAGGAATCCATAAGGCTTAGTTATTCATTCTTACTGCATTTTGCTTCTTCTTTCCCAAATTCCCAGAGGCAGTCTCTGACCATCTAACTCACAATCTGAGAAGCGGCAGAAGTCCTTGCTGGGGCATTGTTCCTGGTGGGCCTTGAGGTCACAGGCATCACCAAATCGTCCTCAAAGTCCAAATCCCTTGTTTCTTGGTTTTCAGCAAAATATGAGAATGTGACACCCCCAGATATATCGAGGGTTTTGAGTTGGATATTTTTCCAACTCAGCTGGGCAAAGGGCATATGAAGATGCTTGAATAGAAGATGCTTGAGTGTTCAGATTTTCTCTTTAAAGGTTACGAGCAACATCGTGCTAAGAATGAAGATCTCCCTGCCTACAGCTGCTGTGACTTGTGACCAAGGCTTGAGATCTTTTAACATGCCCCTGTGGTTATGGTACCATGTTCTGTCTCCATCTACTGACCAGAATGCTCATGGAGTCAGGCTCAGCCCTCCTTCAACAACTACCGTGTTGTCTGCACAGATCCTCTTGCTTGTGCTGTTTTTCTAGAAACAGTCCTGGGGTGACTCTAGGCTCCATGAACATCAATTATAACTTCCATTTTTATATCTATGTTGAGGAAACTAACTCTTTCCTCACAGAGTCATTGTGGAGACTAAGCTATATGAGATTAGAGGAGATATCATTTGTGGACACGCCTAACACTTAACCAACACCTGTTACCACTGACCTGATTTGGATTCAAGAGTTTGACCTGGGCACAATTACAAAAAGCTGTGAGAGCAAACCATTACCAAGCACTTGGTATGTGCCTGTTCCCATCCTCGATGCTTTATTAACTCTCTGACAAGGTAGGCACTATTAGCATCCCCAGCTCCATGGAGAGTGAAGTGGCTTATTGAGGTTTAGAGCTAAGAGGAAACAAAGCAAAGATTTGAACTCAGTTTGGTTGTAAAATCTGTCCTCTTGGCCACTCAACCATGCTGCCTAAAGCCTAACAAATGGGTTCACAACATACTTTTCTTTGAAGATTAATAGAAGCCGTGAGTGCAGTTGCGTATTGGAAGCCCTGGCCTGGTACTGTCTCCTACTGCCAATAAATATCTCCCTTTTGCCTCCCAGCCAATCACAGTCCCAGCCTGGATCTCATTCCTGTTACTCCAGCTCTGTTTATTCCTGACACAGGTAAACAGGTGACTTGTGAACCTGCCATGCTGCCAAGAGATTTACTTTGCAGTAGAGCCTGGATCTAAGAGAACCGAGGGAAACAAGCCCTCATCTCCTAGTGCCAAAGAAGTAGGGCTGTGACCCAACAGGGTGGTATAAACTGGGTCTTACTCCATACAGGAAAATCCTGTGTGGATCCTTCCAGAAGAGACTATTAAATATCTTACTGAACTTCAAATTCTGTATTTGGGGGCTAGCTTTTATCCCACAACACTCTTAAGCTTGCACAGCAGTGTGCAGTTTACAAAGCATTTCCACTGCTTTGCCTTGTGTGGTCACCATAGCCAGTGCATGACAGAGGCCAGCAGTTTTTCCTTCCATCCAGGCTCTCTCTTTGCTTTTCTTTGCTTTATTGAGTTCCTACAGTGGGCTATGTCTGAGGAATTAAACACCAAAAGGCAAGACTCTTCCCCCACTTTCCTGTTGAGTTCTCACAGGTAGTAAATGGAGGTGTGCTTTAGGACCTGGGTTCTTGATGGACATTGCAGGACTTGCTCTTTACTCAGCATGCCCTTTCCAAGTGCCACCAAACTTGACTTTGAGCACTGAGTTCTAGCATCACTAATATGGGACGGGCTCGTAGTGAGCTTGTTACAGGGCCTGACCTTCTGCATCCTTAGGGAGTGGCTCTGATCAGACCAGCTTGCAGTTGATAAAACCTTTCTTAGGTTGTAGCTAAGGCTGAGAGCAGCTAGTGGTGCTACAAGTTACCTCTTACAGAAACAGGAATGGTTAATGCTAAGGATCAAGGTGCCCTAGCAACGCCTTTAAAGCAGGACAAAATAACTATGAACATAATTAATTCCATCATCCATTAATTAATTAATTAGTTCATGCTGAAACAAGGTGTCCCCTATGTAGTAAGGGAATATACTTGTCATGCCCATTCTGTCTCTGGAGTACAAATGCTCAATCCTCCTCCTCCCCTCCTCTGCCTAACACACTCTCCCACTGATAATGAGCAAAAGCTCAGATAATTTTTCAGACCTCCCATGCAGTGTCTTCTTTCTTCCTGTCCTGGATCTTTGGGCAGACTCGGGTGGGGGAGGGGGGATTCTTTTCTGCAGGGCAAAATGGTGGCTGAGAAGGAGGTGACCTTGGCGAGTTGCCTCCAAGCAATAACTGGTCCAAGTCCTCCCACGGCAGCTGCAGACCCAGAACACCATCAATTTCTGTTGAAATGAGCCCTCAGTTTGGGGCTGTCCACTCCCTATGTGTCCCTAAGTGTTGCACTTAGGAAAGAAATGACATTCAAACTGACAAAGGCACTTTGATTCAAAGGTCATTTGGCAGAGATTTAGGCTGAGATAGGCTAGTGGTAATGCTGCCACTTACTGGGTGTGGGTCGTTAGGAATCCTGGATGGAGCGTAGGGGTGGTGGGTAGACATCTCCCCGGGTCAGAGTCTGGGTCTCCTGCTGGTGCTGCTATGTGCTCGTCTCTCCTGCCACCAGTCAGAAAACAAAGAAGTTCAGCTCTACTGATTAACCTTTTCCGCTTTCCAGCATGGCTGCCTCTCGAAAGAGATCAGGTAAGACATGTTCAGGCATTTGTCCATCAGGATCCCAGATTCTCCACCCTTTCCCTTCCTGGGGATGAGCTGTTCTATTGAAAGCTTTAAAATACAAAATCTCATCAGATATTCTTTCTCAAGCAGGTGAATAAAGTGACCACCTTCTAAGTAGGCCATCCTCCTGAGTGGGCCACCTTTCGGGTTCCAAAGCGACTCCCATTCTGGATCATACTGTGACATGATCTGTAACTACTCTCTTAAAAAAGGAGAGGAAAAATAAAAAGTGTTCTTATAGATAATCTGCCTCCATTCATCTACGCATTCATTGGTGTGGCAAACTCAGAGGGCCAGGGGGTTATAAATAAACCACAGACATTCTAGACTTGGGTCTAGTAACAACCTTGATTTTTTCATATGTCTCTCATTCTCCAGGATCTGCCTGGGCTTCTGACATTTGGACTTTGTTTCCTGTTACTGGCTGGAGGACACCCCTCACTGTGGATGGTTGAGCTCAGTTTCTCCAGCTTGAAGCTGGGCTCCCTGGGACACAGCTTTCACTCGATTCCTTGGCACTTTGCACTCCTGGCCCTTGGGTAGACCCCTGCAGATGCAGCCCAGGCCCTAGAACTTCACTCTGGGGCTAACCGCATCCCTCTCCTAACCCAGAGAGGGCATTATGTACTGTATCTTGTCATGTTACAAATTGTCCAGAGCCCAATAAAGCCCTAGACAACATATTTTCTAATTTAATTTATTCTGGTAGTGTTTTGTTTTTTTTTTTTGTAAGTCATCTTTTCATGAATAACAGAGCTAAGGTTTAACTTTCCTTGTTGGTAGATCATGAAAAATAATTAAATGGTATTTGGGTAAATTTGAAACCAAGGACTCTCTCTCCTTTCTTACCAACCTTGCCCCACTATTGCCCAATGTCAAAAATGCACTTGATCTGAAATTGCTCAATAAACCAGGAACAATAAAACAGAAATAATTCCTCTCTATGAAAGTGAATATAGGATGAATTAGCCATCTTTTCAATGACTAATTTGAAAGAGTACTACTAATCTACCACAAAAGCTTCTTCAAGACCTGTCTTTGTCACTGACTGGCTGTGATACCTGCTGTAGTCATTAACCTCTGGGACCCTCCTGTCCCCTCTCTTTAAACGGAGGGCACAGCATGAATACTCTGTCATCCTAAGAGGATG
This sequence comes from Lepilemur ruficaudatus, assembly GCA_963574885.1. NCBI lineage: Eukaryota > Metazoa > Chordata > Mammalia > Primates > Lepilemuridae > Lepilemur > Lepilemur ruficaudatus. The sequence goes on along the minus strand of CAUYRT010025974.1, from coordinate 21,651 downwards.
GCATATCACTTCCGATATAACACAAACAAATAGTGAGACCTTTGATTATACATAATTCTGATTTTACTATATGGGTAAACCTTGGTATTTAGAAAATAACAGAATTATGTTACTCTCTGAATAGCTATTTGAAGTTAATTAGGCAGTGAATCTTAATTACCTACATTAGTTGAGCCTGGTAAACATTTTCCGCACACTGTCTTCCAATCTGCCGTTAACAGCATAAACAGAAAGTCAAATATTTATTCTCTTGGTCAGCAACCACTGACTTCAGGGTGTCCTAATTCATAGTTACATTTCCATCCCAGGTTAACAGAGTTTCCAGATCCAAGATGAGCCTCAACATTCCCTCTTGCAACAATGAGAGAAGCATAAGAACTGTCAGTCTGTTTAGGGTGCCATAACAAATACCATAGATGGGGTGGCTTGTAAACAACAGACGTTTATTGCTTATGGTTCTGGAGGCTGGAATTTTCAAGGTCAAGGTGTCAGCAGATTCAGTGTCTGGCAAGAGCTCATTTCCTGGTTCACAGATGGCACTTCCTTACTGTATCCTCACGTGATGGAAGGGGTGAGGGAACTCTATGGATTCTTTTTTACAAGGTCACTGATCCCAAAAGGCTCCACCTCTTAATATCATCACATTGGTGATTGGGTTTTATTATAACACATGAACTGGCAGGGAGGGGGAGGGCATCAGAAATATCCAGACCATGGCAAAGACTTAACGTCTGTCTATTGCTTCCCATTCCTACGCAGCATGCGAAATGGCAATTCTTAACTTTACTCAGGCAATTAGATCATTTGGCTTCCATTTAAATTCCTCTTTCTGAACTCTTAAAATCTTGCATGTGCAAATATCTCACAGAGTAGTGAATTATCTAGGAGTAAGATCATCCACATTAATGTGTTTCACACAGTCTGGATTTGAATGTAGCATTTAATATCTCCCTTCTTTACTACTTACAGCAAAAGGATTTTAGAGATCATCAAATTCTTCTCCATATTTGACCTATTTTACTGACAGGAAAACTGAGTCTCAGAGCAGTCAAATGTTTGGCCCAAGTCATACAGCAACTAATAGCAAACCCAGAACTACGGTCCAGGCTTCTGTCTCCCAGTTCCTGACCAAAAAAAATGTATGTTTGGCTTGATAAAGCAGAACTATTTAAAATGCTGAGTGTATAAGGGAAATAATTTTAAAAGATTAAAAACAATAATAGAAAAGATTTTCCCAAATGAGTCCTAAGCCCTTTGATGCAGGCAAAACATTGGAAATAGATCTTGGTGAAGTTTCCTTTTGCAGCTGTGCAAATTTGGACTGCTTTGTGCATGGAAACATGCTGCATTGTTCATGCAAACAGAATCTATTTCTTCTGAAAATTTGCAAAGAAAAAGGAGATTAATGACAAAATTAAGAGAAGGAATGATCGTGGCTATACTTTGACAGAGCAGCTATAAACAGCTATCTAAAGTTAGACCTGGAAGCCCTCCTTGGAAAAGCAGCCCAAATGAAGACATTAAAGAAAGCAGATCTATTGATGTGCCTGGAATTCTCTTAAGTTTGTTCCTTTACACATAATGCTGTGCTATTTCTGGAATCCTTACCTCTCAAGTTTTAAGGCATTTAAGTACTAGACACCTCAGTAGAAAATGACGTGGACTCTGTTTGTCCTCATTGCATGTTTTAGATATTATAATATTTGCATACTATAAGAAGTTGTAATGGTTTGAAGAAGGAGGTTACAGGGTTTTATAAAAAGGAAATATTTGAAAATGAAACTATTACTGTGGCATTGGTCATTAGTTAATAGGAATTTGCTCATGGCCTAGCGTATGCCAGGCATCACAGGTTGTTAAACATGTAGAGTGGGATTTCTCAACATGTGATCTACAGACACCTGCAGCTGACTCCCTGAGGCCCTTGACAAAATGAAGATGCCTCAGCCCATGCCAGGGCTGCTGTAGATGAATCTTTGAGGATGAACCTGATCATTTGCTCTGTTAACCTGCTCTCTGGGGGCTTCTGACACAAGAAACCTGTGTAGAGAATGGAGATTCTTTCTTTTCTTTTTATTCAAAGCTGCTTACTCCATTTAAGTCATAAAATTTAAGATGAGTTTAAGTGAGGCTGAGATGACGTTTTGAGGCAAGTCTGTGACTGGCCTTGTTTACCATTCCAGATAGTTTAGGCTTTAACCCCATAGAAAACAGGTAGCTAACCACAGTCTTTGAGTAAGGTGGAATACTTAATTTTATTTTTAGAAAAATAACTCCAGTAGCAATGGAGAGAATACACGAAAGGGAGAAGACCGATTCAATAATTCAGATTGCTTCTAAATGATTGTTTCTCATTTTTAAATGTTGCTACAAAATTATCTAATATAAAGGAAAACACATGACATTCACTATATAATATAGATAAGAGGACTTCTCTTTCTCTTTCCATGAAGAGAACATCTTGGAGTGGGTTTCTTTCTTCCCTTGTTTGTTTGTTTATTCCTCTCTACTTGTGCAGAATTAGTGTAATTATGACCTGTGGTTCTTCAGTTTCCTTGTGCATGAGAATCACCTGGAGGGCTTGTTAAAACAAAGACAGCTGGGCTATTATCCCCAGAGGTTCTGATTGGTGGGTCTGGGTTGGGGCCCAATAAATTTGCGTTCTAACAAGTTGCCAGGTGATGCTGATACTGCTTAATCAGGGACCACACATGGAGAACCACTCATTTAGGCCAAAATTCTCTTTCTCTGGAAGCCTCTTAAAACAGTAAGAAGAGCAGTTGATTCTTCTTAACTTTCTTTTTCAAGGACTCAAACTCCTCTGAGCTGGTCCTATTCCCAGTGTGGGGAGACACCCTGTTCCAGCTTTTCAGTGTAAGACCAGGTACGTAAGTCAAGGTGGACCTGTCTGTGGGTCCAGCTGCTTCACTTGGGTGGGGGATAGACTTGAATGCTCTGTTGGAGTAATCTCAAGTCCAAATTTACAATGCGATACTTCTATTTATAGATTTCTAGACAGGAAGAAGGGCAAGTAGTAGTATTTAGGCTTTCCATTTCCATCCACCAAGATAGCGTATTGCTGATACAGGAAGAAATCCTATTCCTTTTTATCTGCTCATTGATTAAAAATGCAACATTTCTCTGTAATTGATCTCAGAATGGGTCTCTGAAACCCACACTCATGTTCAGGGCTTATGAAGGGAACGATCTTGGTGGATGGAGATGGAAAGCCTATGAAATGGAAAAAAAAAGATTAAATCAATCTGTGTCTCTAATAGACTGTTTTCAGGAATTAAATTTGGTCAGTTGTGTTGGAGCAGAATTAGTTTTAAAAACACAAGTTTTTGTTGTCAAGTCAGAGAGGAGCAATGGAAAATTGAAAAAAAAAAATGAAGGTCTATATATTGATCGAAATGGAGCAAGAGAGGAATTTTCTTAACCCAAAGACTGAAAACATTCAGAACACAGGTTATGAATAGGACAGGATTGCACTCCTATTTAACTGCTTTCAAAGGAAAAGCTAAAGACAAAGGAGATGATTTAGTCGTTACTGAATTGGAGACTGTATTTCTCCTCTGAATTTTAGCCACATTAAACAGTACATTCTCAGAGAGTGAATCAGAATGTTTTCCCAGGGGAAAACTGCCTCAGGCACCATTGCCAATCATAAGAGCAAATGGGAAACCACCCTGACATCTGGGAACAGGTGCATGAGGAGGTTACCCTAGATTCGGTCAGATTGTTAAGGTGAATATCAACATAGCATGTTTTATTGAGTTTTCAAGGTAGCCCAACTACTGATGGGAAAACAGGTAGGGTATGTGCCATGCGTGGACATGGCTAGGAAATGTATGGAGTGGAAAGGTCCAAGGAAGACAGCATACAAAATTTCAGCAAGAAAGATTAATAACATTCAACCTAGGCCTGGATTTGCTGCAGACTGCTGGGAAGAGACCTTCTGGGTGGTGGGCTGCGTTTACTTTTGGCAGATCCGGAACAAATTGAATTCATATCTCTTATGCTGGAGATAAGAATCTGGAGTCGTGTGTGCTTGGTCCAAGAACAAAGAGAAAAGGAGGGAAAGTAGAGTGAAGGTTAAGAGGAAAGGGAAACATCTTAGAAAGTAGGTTAAACAATTTTTAAACTTCACTCAATCTGCTGAGAATGAAAAAAAGAAAAATAGACAAACTTGAGAACTCGGAGACTTATCCCTCTGATAGAAATTTCAGAAAAGAAAGACATTTTGCTGTTAGGAAAAGAGAACAAGTTAGTTGAGGCCTGGAAAATTCAAAAGTCAGGGGATAAGAAGATTTTTTAGGAAGGGCACATAGTCTAGGGCATGTTGATTCTTACTGGCCTCCAGAGGCACACACGCTTTTGGAAGTTCATGAATTTGCTAAAGGTGATTTTAAACTGAGAGAAATGTAGGGAATGAGAAAGACTACCTGTAAGAGATAAGCTTCCTGAGCCTGTGTAACTCAAGAGGCAGAGGTAAGATCAGTAGTCACAAATACACAAAAATAAAACATGCCGTGGAATCTTGCTGGGGATGGAGAACAGGCCAGGGAAAGCAAGGCAATGAATGAACTTGGCTTGGAGAGTTTCCTGTTATAAAGATTATAAATGTGGGGAAACATCCTCACAAGAGACTGTGTTACCAGACAGAACCCACACCATTCAGTTTTAAGTTACTGAACATACAGTTTATAATGGATATAGAATTTCAGAGGGACAGACCCCGAGAGGGAGTATCTAACTGCAATTGTCTAAATCTTGTAAGGAGTCAGGATAGTCCCAAATAGTACTCCTAGGGAGGCTGTGTGATAGATGGATTTTTTTTTTTCTTTTGAGACATCAGAAAGTCACAATTAACCTCTTCAAAGAAGCCTTCTTTTTACTGGTTTTAGATCATGAACCTGGGACAGATAGAACGGCATCCTGGCAGAATCAAAACCAAAAATATTTTCTCCTTTGTCTTGGCAGCACTGTGTCTCTCCTCTGGGTTTGTGGCTGGAGACAGCACAGCGAGCATGGGTCACTCTGTAGATGTGGAAACACAGTTTTACATGTAGTAGCGACTCCACATCCTAAAGGATTTGCTGGTGTTATCTAACTGTTGTTAGTATGTTAGGATGAGTCTGGTGGCTGTGATATTCTCACGTGTCCTTCCAACTGACTGGAAAAATGAGAATCATGAGAAACTTCGAGTTGCACTAATTCAATTTTGGAGTGTGCTGAGAGCTGTAACCATTCAGCAAAGGTGGGCCAGGATTCTACTTTCACTGAAGAACAGATTCCTTCGGAGTGAGGCACAGCTGGCTGAGGCAGAACAGAATAAGGAGGTAGGGAGCATGTGCGTTGTGAGGCTGCTGTAAGAAATCACACGTTGAGCATCCCTAATCTGAAAATCTGAAATCTGAAATGCTCTGAAATCCAAAATTTTTGGAGCGCTAATATAACATGATGCCACAAGTGGAAAATTCCACACCTGAGTTTTGTGTGTGCAACTTTGTTTCATGCCCAAAATTATTAAAAATGGTGTACAAAATTACCTTCAGGCTATGTGTATAAGGTGTATGTGAAACATAATTGAGTTCTGTGTTTAGACTTGGGTCCCATCCCCAGAATATCTCATTATGTATATGTAAATATTCCAAAACTCAAAACAAATTGAAATCCAAAATATTTCTGGTCTCAAGCATTTTGGAAAAGGGATACTCAAGATGTACCACAAATTTAGTGGCATAAAACAAAGAAAAATTGTTATCTTATGATTCTTTATGTCCAAAATGGGTGTCACAGTGCTAAAATGAAGACTTTGGTAGGTTTGTTTCTTTCTGGAGGCTTTAGTGGAGAGTCCATTCTCTTTCCTTTTGCAGCTTCTAGAGGTTGCACGCATTCCTTTGCTCATGGCCTCTTCCTTTAATTTCAAAGCCAGAAATATTAGGCCAAATCCTTATCACACTGTGATCTCTCTGGTTCTGAGTTCTTCTTCCTCTTTTAACAACGCTTACTGTTACATTTGGCCCATGCAGATAATCCAGAATAATCTTACTATTTTAAGGTCAGCTAATTAGCAACCTTAATTCTATCTATAATCTTAATTCCTCTTTGCCATGTCAGGGAATATTTTGACAGGTTGCAGAGAACAGGACATGGACATTTGGGGGGGGGGTGTGCTGTTAGTATTCCTACCACAGGGAGCAAAGGGCTTTGACTTCAATTCTTTAAACTTGAATTTACAAGGCATGGGGATTTTATTTTTTATTTTATTGCCTCTCTTGGAACATAATACTGGGGAGATCTGCATTCAGATTTAGGGCATTTTTATGTTACTGTTCATTGTGCCTCTTGTTAAGCAATATTTAGATGATATGGCTGGGCATAATTTGAAATGAGAAATAGGTGATAAATTTTTAGCCTAGGATGAAGCATGTCTGTGATACTAATTTAACTAATGTCCTAATCTGGCTTTTCAAGGACCTCTGGGGACAGCAGCTGATCTGTCCATGTCACAGGAAGGAGAATTGTAGGTCTATTCTCATGGGTAGAAGCAGGACCCCTCCATGCACTGGTGATCATCTTCCTGAGTAAAGCAATGCCTCTAATTGACCAAAGTCTTGGTCTTGGAACCCAATGGGTTAAGAGAGAAGAAACATGGGGAAGAGGAGGAAGAAACACTTAACCTTTTCTTCCTATGCCAAAGAAGACTCTGCTCTCTTCCCCATGAGTGGGGGATATTACTGTGAGCAATTTTGTATTTTTTTTTCTAGTAGTTTTCTTGGGTCCCTACTAATACAGTTGTCAAGAGTCATGGTTCTCTCTTTCTGCTTGCTCCATGATCAGTGAAAGGGAAGTGAATCTCTTTCTGCTTTCTATCTAAATGTGATAAAACTACACTTACCTGCAGTTCACTGCAGGTTTTTAGCTTGTAACTGGATGGGAAAATCTGATAAACCTGCTTGTATATTCCATTACTATGAAGGTGGGGAGGGTAGGTTCCATTTGTTCTCAGGCCCAAGAGGTTATTTTCTAAAGCAATTTTAGCAAGAAACCCTAAGGAGGTGGTTCTTACACAATTTCTAAGGTTAATATTTATCTTCATTGATTATTAGTTCTTTGAAGTCACATTCAAGGGTTCAACTCAGTAGGGTAGAGGGGTGATGGTGAGTCCTCAGCACCCCTAAACCTACAACATATCTGGGAGAGAAATAGAAATACTTACAAGCAAAGCATAAAGATGATGTTAAAACACTTTTCTCATTCTATCAAAGCTGTGACCTAAATTATTATCCACAGCTTTGTAAACACATAGGCACTTTTATGGAGTCGTAACCCACAATGCTGTGATCTTCATCATTATCATCTTCATTAGAAGCAGATGGCAGCAAAGTGTTGCCTACACATTTAGAATAATGTTTAAATAATTCTTGGAGGGAAAAAAATAAAAAAAACCAAGCAGCCTAATCAATTCTTTGAGGAGGTATAGTAAGAGCTGGAGGTTGGGGATTATTGAGTAAAAAATGTCATCAAGAAATTAATTTATGGTCTAAGAAGATGAAGAGTTTTTTAAATTGAAAAATAGAGCACTTTATATTAAAATCTCATCAATGTCACTGGGATAAATTTTTGAAACATAGCATTGTTATTTGTTTTTTTCTTTTACAAGCCCATATGGTTTATCATAGAATATTTGGAAAATGTAGAAAAGGGCTTGGTGTGCACACACGTATCCCATATTCCCCTACTGAGAAGACTCTTTGTTGAGAATTGTGTTTGAACCTGATTTTATGATATATACACTGGTATTCCCCCTTCCACTCAAATGACTCTCCCCAGTCACTGTGGAGCCTCTCAGAATAGCCCCCAATGCTTTGCTGTTGTTCTGGTGTCTTTCCAGGGTACAGGCTTCCTACACCAGCCTTCATGCTTTGCTTTCTACTCCCTTCTTAAGAAAAAGCAAATCCCAGTGTTCTGCAATGTTTGTTACACTTTTGTTGCATCCCGTAGGCCAGGCAACCTTGAAGGCAGGAGCCCTGCCTACTCTGAAGGGGGAGGAGGAAGGCTCAACCCTGGTGATTTGCTGAGTGTTTATGTTGTTGTCTGAATTCAGCATATTTCCCAGCTAGTTTTTCCTCCTGATAAAGCAAGATGTTTTGAGCTCTGTGAATCCTTTATTTTTGTTTATGGCAACAAAAAGATTAACAGGTACAGGCCATGCTTATAATCCCTTTTTTAGATAAAACTCAGAATCAAAATAAACTGACCTTCTCTTCCTATTGCTCATGACTTTTTTTTTTTGTCTTCACAACAAGTTAAGTGAGCAGAGAGATTTTTTGTGTATTGTTTTTAGGGTCTAAATGCAAAAAAGTAGCTTCTCAACTTTAAAAAAGTAACAACTCAACTTTAAAATGATATTCCTAATAAATATTCTGAAATACATTTTAAAACTTTTGTCATTTGATATCACCCATTTTTGTTTTCCAGTTTGCTTTTGTCCTAGTTCAGGTATTTCAATCTCTCTCTGTCTCTTTTTTTTTTTTTTTTTGGAGTGGTTTTAAAACTTCTGTACAATAAACTGTAGCTATTACTAGAATAAAGTGGTATTATTTTGGACAAGCAAAAATACAGTATTTGGTATTGTGATCGTTTTCAAGTGCTTTGATTTGATCTTTTCAGGAATCTTAGAGTGTAGACAAATCCAGAGTTATTTATCTTTGCTAGGGAGGAAACCAACCTACAGACAGTTTCATAACTTTATTTCCCGTTCTTGTTGAATCTCTCTCTGGCTTCTTCTGTCTGACACACACAAACCCTTGAGTTACATTAATTCTTGGTTATTGCAGCGACCTCAAGGCCACGCAGTGAACAGCAGGTTTGAGACCAGAGCCAAATATTTAGTGCCCAAGTACATTGCTCTTGGCACTCACTGCACTTTCTATTCAAAAGGACTAAAATAGTTTCCATTTAGGTGACTAAAGAAACATAAGAGATCCTTGACTCAAAAGCTTTTAACGTGATGGAAATTCCCTTTCATGTTTGAAAAGCTTTAAGCTCCAATTTCATTCTTCTGCAGGTGGATATCTGGCTTTCTCAACACTATTTATTGAAGAGAATATTCTTTTTCCATTGTGTATTCTTGGCACCTTTGTTGAGAAGTATTGACTGTATATGCCTGGGTTCTCTACTCCATTCTCTTGGTAGAGATATCTATTTTTTTTTGCCAGTACCATGCCATTGTAATTAGTATTCCTTTATAGTATTGTTTGAAATTAGGTAATGTGATATCTCCAGCTTTTTTCTTTTTGCTCAGGATTGCCTTAGCCATTAGAGTTTTGTGGTTCTATGTGAATTTTAGGATTTTTTTTTCTATTTCTGGAAAAAATGACCTTGGAATTTTCTTTAATTTTTTTATTTTTTTGTTTCAATAGATTTAGGAGATAGAAGTATTTTTTTATTATATGGATGAATTGTATAATGCTGAATTCAGGGCCTTTAGGGTACACATCACCAGAACAGTATACATTATAACAAATAGGTAATTTTTTGCTCCTCACTCCTCTTGCCCTCCTCTGTTTTTGGTTTGTAATGTCTGTTACACCACTTTATGACCATACACATGCATTGCTTAGCTCTTACTGTTCAGGTGTCTTTTTGATATAATGACTTCTTTACCTTTGGGTAGATACCCAGTAGTGAAATTGCTGGATTGAATGGTGGGTTAGCTTTTAGTTCTTTGAGGAATCTCCATACTGTTTTCCAAAGAGGTTGTACTAATTTACATTCCTACCAACAGTGCATAAGTATTCCATTTTTACCACATCTGTACCAATATCTATTGTTTTTTGACTTATTAATGTCTATTCTGACAGTGGTAAGGTGATATTTCATTGTGGTTTTAATTTGAATTTCCCTGATGCTTAGTGATGTTGAGTACTTTTTTCATATCTGTTCGCCATTTGTTTATCTTTTTTCAAAAAAATCTGTTCATATATTTTTCCCACTTTTTAATCAGGTTATTTGTTTTTTTTCTTGCTGATTTGTTTGAGTTCCTTATAAATTCTGGATATTAGTCTTTTTATCAGATGTACAGTTTGCAAATATTTTCTCCCAATCTGTAGGTTGCCTGTTTACACTGCTGATTGTTTTCTTTGCTCTGTAGAAAATTTTTAGTTTAATGAAGTCTCATTAATTTATTTTTATTGTTGCTGTGTTTGTTTGGGGTTCTTAGTCATAAATTCTTTTCCTAAGCTAATATTCAGAAGAGTTTTTCCTATGTTTTCTTCTAGAATTTTTATATTTCCAGGTCTTACATTGAAGTCTAATCCATCTTGATTTAATTTTTGTATATGCTAAGAGATTGGGATCCAATTTTATTCTTCTGCATATGGCTATCCAATTTTTCAGCACCATTTATTAAATAGGGTGTATTTTCATCAGTGTACTTTTTTCTGCTTTGTCAAATGTCAGTTGGTTGTAGCTATGTGGTTTTATTTATAAATTCCCTATCCTGTTCCATTGATTTATGTGTCTGCATTTGTACCAGTACTATGCTGTTTTTGTTACTATAGCCTTATAGTATAATTTGAATCTGGTAATGTGTCCCCTACAGATTTGTTCTTTTTGCTTAGGATTGCTTTGGCTATTTGGGCTCTTATTTGATTTCATGTGAAACTGAGGATTTTTTTTTTTTTAGTTCTGTGAAAAATGATGTTGGTATTTTGATGGTAATTGCATTGAATTTGTAAATAACTTTGGGCAGTATGGACATTTTGACAATGTTGATTCTTCCAATCCATGAGCATTAGATGTTTTTCTGTTTGTGTCATCTATGATTTTTTTCATCAGTGTTTTGTAGTTCTCATTGTAGAGCTCTTTCACCTCCTTGGGTAAGTATATTCCTAGGTATTTTATTCTCTTTACAACTATTGTAAATGATACTGAGTTTTGATTTAACTCTCAGCTTGACTGTTATTAGTGTATATAAATGCTACTGATTTGTATACATTAATTTTATAACCTAAGACTTTACTGAATGTATTTATTGATTCCAGGAATCTTTTGGAGGAGGTTGAGGATTTTCTAGATACAAGATCATATCATTGGCAAACAGGGATAGTTTAACCTCCTCTTTTTCAGTTTAGATGCCCTTCATTTCTTTCTCTTGTCTGATTGCTCAGGCTTGGACTTCCAAAACTATGTTGAACAGGAGTGGTAAAAGTGGGCATCCTTGTCTTGTTCCAGTTATTAGGGGAAATGGTTTCAACATTTCCCCATTCAGTATGATATTGGCTGTAGGTCTGTCATGTATGACTTTTATTATTTTGAGGTATGCTTCTTATATGCCTAGTTGAGGGTTTTTAGCATGAAGGGGTGCTGGATTTTGTTGAATGTTCCTCTGCAACTATTGAGATGATCGTATGGTCTTTGATTTTAATTCTGTTAATGTGGTTAATGACACATACTGATTTGCATATTTTGAAGCATTTCTGCATCCCTGGGATGAAAACTACTTGATCATGATGAATTGTCTTTTGATGTGCTGTTGGATTCAGTTTGCTAGTATTTTGTTGACAATTTTCACATTTATATTGGTCTATAGTTATCTTTTTTTATGTTGTAGCCTTTCCTGGCTTTGTTATCAGGGTGATACCGACTTCATAGAGTTAGTTAGGGAGGATTATCTCCTTCTTGATGTTCTGGAACAGTTTCATTAGGATAGGTGCCAGTTCTTCTTTGTAAATCTGGTAGAATTCAGCTGTGAATCCATCTGGTCCTGGGCACTTTTTGTTGGGAGACTTTTTGCTACTATTTCAATTATATTACTCATTATTGGTATATTCAGGATTTCTATTTCTTCCTGATTCATTCTTTTGAGGTTGTATGTTTCCAAAAATTTATCCATTTCCTCTAAATTTTCTAGTTTATGTGCATATAGGTTTTCATAGTAGTCTCAGATGTTATTTTTTATTTCTATTACATCAGTTGTAATATCTCCCTTGTCATTTCTGATTGAGCTTATTTGAGTTCTTTCTCTTCTATTCCTGTTTAATCTAGTTAATGGTCTATTAAACTTATCTTTTCAAAGAATCAACTTTTCATTGTTTTGATCCTTTGTAATTTTTTTTAGTTTGAATTTGCTTTAGTTCTGCTCTGATCTCTATTGTTTCTTTTCTTCTACTAGCTTTGGGTTTGATCTTTTTCTAGTTCCTTGAGGCATGACATTAGGTTGTTAATTTGTTATCTTTCTGTTTTTTTGATATGGGCATTTAGTGCTATGAATTTCCCTCTTAGCACTGCTTTTCTGTATCCCAGAGATTTTTGGTAGCTTCTGTCACTTTTGTTGCTCAATTCAAAAAATTTTTTTTATTTCCATCTTGATTTCATCATGGACTCAAGGATTGCTCAGCATCAGATTGTTTAATTTCCATATATTTGAGTAATTTTTAGAGTTCCTCCTGGAATGGTTTTATCCCACTGTGGTCAGAGAAGTTCCATGGTATGATTTTGATTTTTTAAAAATTTTCTTAGAATTATTTTCTGGCCTTATATATGAACTTTCTTGGAAAATTTTCATGTGCTAATGAGAAGAATGTATATTCTGTAGTATTGGTGTAGAATGTTCTGTAAATGTCTGTTATGTCTATTAGTTCTAGAGATCTGTTTCAGTCCAGTGTTTCTTTATTGATTTTTTTGTTTGTTCGTTTTCATGATGTTCCAAATTCTGTTAGTGGAGTGTTGAAATCCCTGACTACTATGATGTCGCTGTTTATTTCTTTGCTTAGATATAGTAGAATTTGTTTTATGAATCTGGAAGCCCCTGTGTTAGGTGCATATCTATTTAAGATTATTATATCTTTTTGTTCATTCAATCCTTTTATCATTATATGACTATATTTATCTTTATTTTTGGATTTAAAATCTATTTTATCTGATATAACAGTAGCTAGTCCTATTCACTTTTGGTTTCTATTTGCATGGAATTTTTTTTTTTTTTTTACACCACTTTACTTTCAGTCTGTGGGCATCTTTATGAGTTAAATGGATTGCTTGGAGATAGCACATATTTGGGTTGTGTTTTGTTATCCAGTCCTCCAATCCGTGTCCTTTAGGTGGGGCATTGAAACCGTGTACATTCAGTGTTAATATTGATATGTGAGAAACTGTACCAGTTATCATGTTTGTTGCTACCTAGTTCCTTTTTTCTCTCCCTTGTGTTACTCTTTTATAAGACTTGTGAGTTTTTACTTTCAGTTGTTTTTACGTTGGTGGGTATCAGTTGTTCTGTTCAATGTATAGAGCACTTTCAGTGATTTCTTAAAGGGCAGGTCTAGAGGTGACAAACTCCCTTAATGGTTGTTTATGTAGGAAAGACTTTGTTTCTTCTTCATGTGTGAAACTTAGTATGCAAAACTCTTGGCTGACAGTTACTCTGTTTAAGAATACTGAAGATAGGACCTTGTTCCCTTCTAACTTATAAGGTTTCCTCTGAGAAATCTGCTGTTAGTCTATGGGTTTTCCTTTGTAAGTTACTGCATGCTTTTGTTTTGCAGCTTGTAAATTTTTCACCTTCACTTTGACTTTGACCAATCTGATGACTATGTGCCTTGGAGATGTCCTGTTTGCAATGAATCTTCTAGGAGTTTGATGACCTTCTTGTATCCGGATATCTAAATCTCGGGCAAGACCAGGGGCATTTTCCTCCATTATTCCCTAAGTTGGTTTTCCATGCTTTTTGTTCTTTCTTCTTTTCTCTAAAGGATACCTACAATTCTTATATTCAGTCATCATGCATAGTCCTACAATTTTTTTAGAGATGGTTCATTCTACTTGATTCTTTGTTTTTCACTTTCAACTGACTGGGTTAATTCACAAGTCTTGTCGTCAAGCTCTGAACATATTTCTTGTACTTGGTCTAGCCTGCTGTTAAAACTTTCCAAAGTATTTTGTACTTCCCTAAATAATTCTTTCACTTCCAGAATTTCTGTTGTGTTTCCTTTAACTATATATATCTCCTTAGTGAAATTTTCATTCACATCATAAATTTTTTGTTGTTTCTTTGTGTTGGTTTTCAACTTTCTCATGGATCCCATTGAGCTTGCTTGTGATCTGTATTTTGAATTTTGTATGCAACATTTCAATAATTTCTTTTTGGTTGGAGTCCACTGCTGGAGAGCTAGTGTGATCCTTTGGGGATCTTGAAGCAGTCTGCTTTTTCATAATGCCAGAGATCTTATACCTGTTCCTTCTCATCTGGAACCTCTTTCCTCAGCTCAAAACAGATATACTTCCAGTTCACCTCTTCTCTTCTATAAGGAACTGTGCTGCTCAGTGAAGAGAGGGAGAAGTATGCTGCCCTACAGCTCATGCAAGGAGGTAGTCATTGTAGTGTTGCTGGCAATTTGTGTTGGTTGGACCTTGGACCCTTGGGAGAGAGTGTTCAGGTGCCAGTGATTGTGGGTGGTGGTGAACTACATTAGGTAACCCCTAGCTCTTAGGCCCCTGGATGATGTGCTTGAGTCCTGTGGTGACCAGACCAAGACGGAACTGGCAAACTTTATCTCAAGCCTCCCTGGGGTTCAGGAACTAGCTGTGATATTGGGGGGGGGCACTCTCCTGCTCTAGAAGAAAGCTCAGGCAGGAGAAGGACAGATGTTCTGTGAGCCTGAAATAGGAAGGCTAGGTCCCTCCTGATGAGATTAATAGAGCCACGCAGCTATAGGACAAGCCACTCACACCTCCTCTCTTGGCAATGTTTATGGTCTCTGTCCTTCTGGGGCACAAAAGCACCCAGATTCTCAGCTCCCACCCTGTCCCGATGCAACAGAAGTGGTGGAGGCAGCTGTATAGATTCAATGCCATCCCTATCAAAATTCTAGGGCTGCCAGACTGGGTCTCGGCTGAGGCTGAAATGCTGCAGTGGCAGAGGCGTGGTTGTGTCAAGGACTTGCCTCCAGGAAGGGTAGGCTCCTCAGAGAGGACACAGGCTGCTTGCACCTAGAAAGAGAATTTCTTGCCCACCCTCCCCCAGAGGTGGTGGTAGTTGTCGTTTGGGCACAAAAAAGTGATTGCTGCTTCTTTTTAGGTGGGAGTGAATGAGCCCTAAGTTCTGTTGAAGCCAGTCCTAAAGAAAAACATCCAGCCTAATTTGTGACCAGTACTCTGTCAGAGATAGGGAAGCCACTCCCACGTGCCCTGGCTTAATTGTCCCCTGTGGAACACTCACCAGTCTCAAGCAGAAATAGCCTTTCAGCCACAGTTGCCACTGTGGCAATGGGAGGGGGAAAAGAGAGGAGAAGGCCCAAAGTTGTCGGGAGTGTCTCTATTAGGAGGGGTGCAGACAACGAGCCAGGGGCTCTCCAGTGCAGGAGAGTGTGTGTTGTGCCTTATTCTGTCCTAAAAAGCATTCACAGCACTTCCCAGTCCTCTTGGGGAAGCACTCCTCATGGGTCAGAGCTCTGGAATGCTGCTACTCTCCTGTGTCTCCTCATCCTTTGTAGCTGTCCCAGTCCAAGCCAGTGCTGTGGAATGTTCATGTGGCATCCAGTGACAGGGAGCTTGAGGGGCTGTGATTTCCTGGCTGGCTGGATATGCAAGCAATGTATCACCTGCCATCCTAGAATTCTGATAGGGTTTATATTGAATCTGTAGATCAGTTGGGGTAGTATGGACATTTTAACAATATTAATTATTTCAGCCCATGAACACAGGATATTGTTTCATTTATTTGTGCCTTGTTCAATTTCTTTTATCAACATTTTATAGTTTTCAGTTTATAGATCTTTTGCCTCATTGGTTAAATTTATTCTTAAGCATTTTTTTTTTTGTAGCCATTGTAAATGAGTTTGTTTTCTTGATCTCCTTGTTGGATCATTCATTGTTATTGTATAGAAACACTAGTGATTTTATGTGTGGATTTTGTATCCTGCAACTTTACTGTATTCAATTATTAGTTCTAACAGTTTTATGGTGGAGTCTAGAGGATTTTCTATAAATAAGATCATATAATCAGCAAACAGTAACAATTTCACTTCTTCCTTTGCTATTTGAATGCCTTTTATTTCTGTCTCCTACCTAACTGCTCTGGCAAGGGCTTCCAATGCTATATTGAGTAGAAGTTGTGAGAGTAGGCATCCTTGTCTTGTTCCAGATCTTAGAGGTAAGGCTTTCAATTTTTCACCGATGAGTATAGCATTAACTGAGAGCTTCTTATATCTGGCCTTTATTGTGCAGAGATACATTTCTTCTATACCTAGTTTGGTGAGAGTTTTCAACATGAAAGGACGTTGAATTTTTTCAAATGGGTTTTCTGTATCTAGTGAGATTGTCATACGGTTTCTGTCCTGTGTTTTGTTAATTATCTCATACTATATACCAAAATCAACTCAAAATGGGTTAAAGACTTAAAAACAAGACCAAAAACTATGAAATCACCAAAAGAAAACACAGGGGAAAAACTACACAATATTGTCTGGGAAATGATTTTTTGGATTTGACACCTAAATCACAGGCAACAAAAACAAAAATAGACAAATGGGATTACATCAAACTATAAAGCCTCTGCACAGCAAAGGAAACAATCAACGGAGAAGACACAATCTAATGAATAAGTGAATATATTTGCAAGTCATATATCTGATAAGGAGCTAATGTCCAAAATATTTAAGGAACTCAAGCAGCTCAATAGTGAGAAAATAACATGATAAAAATGGGGAAAATACCTGTGTAGATATTTCTCAAAAGAAGACACACAAATGGCCAACGGGTATATGAAAAGGTGCTCAACAGGACTAATCATCAGGGAAATACAAATCAAAGCCACAGTGAAATATAACATCACACCTGTTAGAAAGGGTATTATAAAAAAGAGAAAAGGTAAGTATTGATGAAGATTTAGAGAAAAGGGAACTCTTGTACTGTTGGTGGGAATGTAAATTAGTTTCAGTCATTATGGAAAAACGTATGGATATTGCTCAAAAAAATAGAAATAGAATTGCTGTATGATCCTGCAATCTCACTTCTGGTTATTTACTCAAAAGATTTAAACTCAGTTTCCCAAAGAGATATTTGCACTCCTGTAGTCATTGCAGCATTATTCACAATGGACAAGTTATGGAACCTAAATGTCCATCTACAGAAAGAATGGACAAAGAAAATCTGGTATATATACACAATAGAATACTATTCAGCCTTAAAATAAAAGGAAATTCTGTCATTTGTGACAACAGAGATGGAACTGGAGAATGTTATTCTAAGTTAAATAAGCCAGGCCCAGAAAGACAAATTCTGCATGTTCTCACTTATGTGTGGAATTTAAAACAATTGAACTCACAGAAGCAGAGAGGAGGATGGTGGTTACAGAGGCTGGGGGTGGGAGGATTGGGGAGATGATGGTCAAAGGTACAAAATCCTAGGAAGAATTATTTTTTAATTCTATTGCACAGTATGGTGACTATAGTTAATAATAGAATATTATATATTTCAAAATTGCTGAGTGTTCTCACCACCCAAAATGTTCAGTATTTGAGGTGATAGATATATTAGTTAGCTTGATTTAATTATTCCATATTGTATTCATGAATCATAGCATCACTTTGTACCCCATAAATTTATACCATTATAAATTATCAGTTTATAAATAGAAAAAAAAATAAACGGAAAGAAAAGCTTTGAGCTCCCAATTCACGACTGTGACCAAACCCTCCCAGAAATCATGGTGGGAGGATGGAGGGGAAATGCGGGCAGCATCGTGATTTCCCAGTGCCAGAGAGGCCTCTGTTGCAATTTGATGTCCTAGAGCTGTTTATTAATTAATTCAACACATGTTTATTAAGCACTTTCTCTGTCTCGGAGATGTTCTAATTCAGGAGTTAAAGGAGTGAACAACACAGACAAATAGCTCTGCCTCCTGGAGCGCCCATTGTCACAATTGCCTTCGTATCTTATTTTTGTTAGTATTTCTGTTTGAGGTCTGTCTTTAGCACCACTTATCCGAATGCCATGGCGATAGCAGATGATTTCGGTGGTAGAACAATTGTTACTATTTACTGGATCCTTACAACATGCCAGGCACTGTGCTAAATGAGTCACAGATTATTTAATTTAAACTCCTCATTATTTTATTTTAAATTGCCCTTATAATCTTCACTCTGTAGAATTAGTATATGGTAGATCCAGGATTTCAGTATAAGTCTATTTGACTCCTAAATCTATCCTCTTTATCACTCTCCACATTGGTTTATTTTATGAATTGTTGTCTTAGGTTGGAGGTCCAAGAAACTAGTTTAAAGTGAAAATTGAAGTTGCTTTTTGTATTAGATAAATTCAACATAAGTTAGCTTTCAAATCAGAAGGAAAGGCATATCTGTCCTTTAAGTCCTGTTGTGGGTGGCAAATGAGAAGTGTGAACAATGATGTATATTTCCTCACATTTCTACCTTATCATATATGGATCTGTCACTGTTGAAAATTATACATACAACCAGTATCATCAATTAGCTTCAGTTCTTTATACTTTATCAAGAGTACACAGAAGGCCACATCACATTGATTAAAATTCTTGCCAATAGATTTTAGTAATTATTGTATTTATCTTCAATGGAAAGTACAAAGTAAGGTTGTAGCTTAAGGAAGGATGTATTCAAAAGATTGTCTATTAATATACACACATTGTGGCAAATGAGTTACTAATGGCCCTTATATATATGTATGAGCTTTTGTAGGTTTTTCTCAACTCAGGTCTTTGATAATTTACCTAGCCTCTGACTCACAGTTTTCTTCTAACTTTCAAATGTTTATGTGTTTCAGTATTCCAGTTTCCTTCTCTTTCCTGCTCTTTCTCCCTGTTGGCTACCCCGTTTTTCTTCTGCAAATATTCATGTGGCTACTCCATGTAAAACCCATGGCATTAGGGACCCAAACCGGGCTTAGTTTTTATTCTGACCACACTAGCCATGATTTTAGCATAATTTTGAAATTAGCAGTGGATTCTTGGCGGTTAGAGAAAGTAAGGATTACTACAGATGTGTAAAGAAGTCTAATACAATGGAGAAATTAGTAAAGAAAATAAAGTGATATGAATAGCTGCTAATTATTGAACGATAATCATATGCCAAGCAATCCTGCTAAGTGGCTTGTATACATTATGTCAATCCTAACAGCAGCCCTGTCTAACAGGTAACCGATGCTGAGAGAGGTTAAATACCTTGCTTGTGGTTTCCATTGCTTGTAGGTATCCAGCTAGGATTAAAGTTCAGGTAATATTAATTGTATTACTGGTATTCTTTTCCATTATTTGACAGGGTCCTGAAGATTCAGAAGTGAGAGAAACTAAAACAGATTGCAGAGATGCATGGAGGCTTCCCGGAGACAATGCTGCTGTACTAAGGTAAAAATTTCTACTGACATTTTAGTCCTGCGTACATCACTTGACCATTTCAGGTGCAACTTGACAGCTTTGAACATCTCCTTACTTAATTAGATTAGCTAAACCATCTAGCATTACTAATTATAATTAGTTATCTAACCCAGCGGTTGTAATGATTGCTGTAAATACGTAAATGTTACATGTCTTAGCATCATTCAGATTCGTGCACACTTTATTACAGCCCTCTTCGTTTTTCTTCTCACGACCCAAGAATGCTGAGGTTTGATTTAAATGCTGTCCCATGCTTCTCATATTGTGTCTCTGATTCCAGGATTGCAACCAAAAATAAATTATATGCACTAAGATCTCTTGATATGTTCCATCGTTAAAAAAACATAGGTTGTGAACAAAATGCACAGCTATTTGGAAGAAACCATTAGGTACCTTGGTATTTAGCATGAAAGCTTTTATTATAAAGTCAAGCAGAAACAATAATCTATGTTGGCCTTACCATGTATACCCATCATGTGCTGAAGTATATGACTAATTTTTATTGCTCTTTTACATGAATTAGAAAAAAGTGCCCCTTCTGAATTGGTATACACCTAGGTTAGAGGAAGGGCCTCTCTGACGAGAAGCAGGCATGCCTTCTTTCAGATGGATGCAACCCTGAGCCAGGATGCAAACTTGGCATGTGGAGAGAGGGTTGGATTGCAGCCCATGCTTCGTGAGAGACCAGGGACATTTGTGAAGCAAACAACCACACGCATTTGTTCTGCCTGTGCCTGTCACTATACAGAAAATAACAGGTAGAAGGCTGAGTGTTTTGCATTCATTTCTCATAGTCTTATAACCACCTGGAAGGGGAAGATGGGTAGTGAGGAAACTGACTAAGGGCAGTAAAGAGAATGCAATTATTATGTGTGAGAGTCAGGATTCAGACTGAGGTCTGATTAATTCTAAAGTCTGTCTCATATTCTCTGATACACTAACACCTTCTTTCGGCTCTGAAAGAATTTTCAAACTTGTGGGTGGCATGATCAGCATTCATGAAAAAAAGCAAAAAATAGAATCCTCTGTTCCTTGTGTATATCAAACATTTTCCCGTCTCTTTGCCTTTGTTCCATCTTTTTCTTCTACTTGGAGTTCCCTTTTCCTCTCATCTTCATGTGTTCACATCCTAACTATTTTTCTTGATGTCAATCAAATATTCTCTCCATGAAACTCATCCTGATTCCTTTTAATATGAAAACAATCTCCATCCTCCAAGTCACCAAAGCACATTATTTCACCATTCTTATGGATCTGATCTTGTTTGAACTTGTATCATGGCTATATGTGTATATGCCTTTTTTTAAATCCCTATAATGGACTATAAATTCTTGGATGCTAGCATCCTATGACATTTGTCTTTTATCACCACTTCCTTACACAGTGTAGGAGCTCCAAGGTTTGTTGACTAAGTGGACAAATGATTGTATAAATAAATTTGTTAATTAAACAGCAATAATTAAGGTTTATTTTCAATAAAATAATAGCCAAACTATCCATAACATTGTAAATAATTTCAAAATCTTGATAAGACAGTTTAAAAAAAACCTTAAACAATCAAAGAGCTGACACGGTAAGTGTTACGGGTTGAATTGTATTTCCCACAAATCTGTATGTTGAAGTCCCCAGAAGGTGACTTGACTTGGAAATAGGATTCCTGTAGATATAAGTAGCTGTTAAGAGGCTAGAGAGAAACAATGCATGGCCTACAGGGAGACAACAATTTGAACAACAGATTTCTCATCTGAAACCACGGAGGCCAGAAAAAAGTGGCACAAAATATTCAGATGCTGAAAGAAAAGAACTACCAACTCTGGATTTTACATGTAACAAAAATATCCTTCAGGAATGAAGGGAAAATACAAACATTCTCAGATGAAGGAAAACTAAAAGACTTTGTTGCTAGAAAAACTACCCTTAAAGAATGTATGAAGGTAATATAGACATTTTAACAATATTGATTCTACCAATCCATGAACAAGGCAGATTTTTCCATCTTTTTACATCTTCTACAATTTCTTTTTTTAGTGTTTTGTAATTCTCCTTGTATAAGTCTTTCATATCTTTTGGTAAATTTACTCCTAGATATTTAATTTTTTGGGAGGCTATAGTGAAAGGTATTGCCTTTTTGATTTGAGTTTCAGCTTGACTATTTTTGGCGTATATGAATGCCTCTGATTTGTGTATATTGATTTTATAACCTGAGACTTTACCAAATTCATTTATCAAATCAA
>CAUYRT010025973.1:0-37272 GCA_963574885.1 Lepilemur ruficaudatus | reverse complement strand
AAAACTGCATCGCATTCTCTGAATAACACATGGATGCCTTCACGGAGGAGGACTCCTTTGTAGGGCTCTTACAAAGTTTGGTAATAAAAAAGAGGAGGAATCATTTAGAGTGACAGGAACAGGATACTTCTACAGCTATATAGTTTTTTTTTTTTTTTTTGAGACTGAGTCTCACTCTGTTGCCTGGACTAGAGTGCCGTGGCGTCAGCCTAGCTCACAGGAACCTCAAACTCCTGGGCTCAAGCAATCCTTCTGCCTCAGCCTCCCCAGTAGCTGGGACTACAGGCATGCGCCACAATGCCTGGCTAATTTTTCTATATATATTTAGTTGGCCAATTAATTTCTTTCTATTTATAGTAGAGACGCGGTCTCACTCTTGCTTAGGCTGGTTTCCAACTCCTGACCTTGAGCGATCCACCCGCCTCGGCCTCCTAGAGTGCTAGGATTACAGGCGTGAGCCACCGCGCCCGGCCCTACAGCTATATTTTTAACGTGGACCCCAATTTCAAGGCAATTGGAAACAAACAATCTTGCACTCGGAATCTTCTGGTTGCATCTTGAGTTCAACTTCTTGTATATCTCAATCAGTCCTACTTGGCTTAGTGACACTTTACTATCTCACAAAAGAGAATGACTTGCTAAAAATGACAAATTAGGACGTAATAGGAAATGTTATACAAGAAAAAACCTCACATGCCTAACAGATTTCCATGAGGCATTTAAGTGTTGTTTTCCAAACCATTATTTACCAATAAAAATGTGTTGAGTAAATGAATAAACAGCCATTTGCCGTTGTTCGAAAATAGCATTGGCTCTCAAATATGAATCGTTTCTTAATCGCTCCTAAAACAAACTTAAACCACGTCTATGTAAGACCAAAGGAGATGTTTTTGGATAAGAAATAAACCTCCAAATCCTTTTTCATCTATGCATTTTAAACATAAATGAGATCATTTTATACGCATTGTTCTCAATCTTTTTTACTAACAAATTGATGTTGGAAATCTTCCCACATCACTTCACATAGTTATACTTGACTCTTTTTGACATGTCATGGTGTTATGTTTTGTACCATAATCTAATCATTCCCTACTATAGATATTAAAATGTTTCCATGTTTTTTACCATTACAAACAATGCTATAGGGACTGTGAATAAATATATACTGAACAAATAATCTAATCAATAAGGAATACAAAAAGGAAATATGCAGTAAATTAACAACGGTGTTGCTGGATGATGGACCGTGGGTTGTTTTGATTTTTCTGTATTTTCCAAAATTTCATTTTGTACGTAAAACAAAAAAAATATATTACGGTTTTTCAGGCCCCGTTAATGCGTCAGATATGTAAGATAGCCAGAAACAGGTTACTTATTATATAAATTGATTTCCATTTGGGTTTAATTCTGCTTCCCATTTCATGTCAAAATATTTGTTTCTGAGGGGAGTCTTCTAGACAGAGGCCTTCTGATTGGCCTGGTCTTCACCCCACTTTTCTTCCAACAAGGCAAACAGTATAGGAACAAGGGAAATGTTTTGGGTAAACAGTTAAGAACAGGTTGAAATATCTTCCCTATTTGGACAATTTTTAACGAAATATCTTCTTGCATGTGGATTTATCTACCAAAGAGCTTATTTTCTCATTTAAAAATGCACCCCTTGGCCGGGCGCGGTGGCTCACGCCTGTAATCCTAGCACTCTGGGAGGCCGAGGCGGGCGGATCGCTCAAGGTCAGTAGTTCAAAACCAGCCTGAGCAAGAACGAGACCTCGTCTCTACTGTAAATAGAAAGAAATTAATTGGACAACTAAAAATATATAGAAAAAATTAGCCAGGCATGGTGGCGCATGCCTGTAGTCCCAGCTACTCGGGAGGCTGAGGCAGGAGGATCGCTTGAGCCCAGGAGTTTTAGGTTGCTGTGAGCTAGGCTCACGCCTCGGCACTCTATCCTTGGCAACACAGTGAGATTCTGTCTCAAAATATCAAACAAACAAACAAAAAAAAGCACCCCTTGTTAGAAGTCAGGAAAGTGGTTACCTGTCGATGGGGAGAGAATGAACAGAGGGCCTTCCTGGGGATGGCAGGCTTCCAGGGTGCTGGTCACGTTCTGTTTCTTAAAAGGGGTGCAAGTTACACTCAGCTATGCTCACTTTACGAAAATTCATCAAACTGTATACTTTTGTTCCCTGCACTTTTCTGTGTGTGTGTCATCCTTCCATTATAAATTAAAAAATAAGGGGCCACAGAATGAAAGATGCTGTAGCTTTGGAGGGCCCAAATAAGTCAATGAAATAAAGGGATGAAGCGAGAGGACTTGTAACTTGGGGAGTAGTTTCAGAACAAAATGCCCTTCTCTATGAGAAAAAGTAGCTAATGACAAAATTCCGACCATATCAAATATTTTTCACTTTTAATAATAAATGTAATAATATTGAGGCCTTTGTTTTATCCATAAAGTGGTCACCATACTGGTGACTCTCTTTTCCAGGCCAATCCCTCCACCTCTGTGCACCAGCTCCTACTGCACTAATTAATGGTGCTCTGTCTCTGCCTCTCCACTGGCTCCTTTCCTTCAACCTATAAAAATATTCAAATCTCTTCCTATCCTAGCAAATGTCACCCGACAACCAGGCTCCTTCCTAAACACTTGCCTTCATCTCCTGTCATTTCCTCTCCTTTCAAATATCCCTTAATTCTGTGTAACTCAAACACAGTATGTTGGTCTATTGCATTATTTAATTATAATTATTTATGTGTTACCCACCCCCACACTATCAGACTAGCAGCAGGGAAGAGATCATGTTTATTTATCATATGTATCATCATATCAGACCAAGTCAAATGTCTTCCTTTCTGAAAACTATTTATTGTTACCACTAGGAAACTCTTGAGTAGATGACTCCCCCAGCACCCTGATATAAGAGCACATTCTGCCTCCTTCCTCATTGCCAGCCATCCCTGTGTGTTTTAGGTGTCTTGTGACTCAGGTTCCCTAGGCAGCCCACTGCTGTGCACCCAACGTGCGTGGGGGGGGATTTGGTAATTTTTAAAACACTGGTTAAGTCCTATAAACTCTGGGCAAGTAGAGACCACATCTATCGTACCCACCACTGTATTCCCAGTAACTGGCCAGTGCTTGACTCATGGCAGGGGCTTCCTAGATGTTCCTCTTATAAATGAAATGAGGAATGAATGAGTGAATGAAAAAGAAGTGTAGGCTGAGTGCAGTGGCTCACGCTTGTAATCCTAGCACTCTGGGAGGCCGAGGCTGGAGGATCGCTTCAGGTCAGGAGTTCAAGGCCAGTCTGAGCAAGAGCAAGACCCCATCTCTACAAAAAAATACAAAAATTAGCCAAGTGTGGTGCCATGGGCCTGTAGTCCCAGCTACTTGGGAGGCTGAGGCAGGAGGATCCCTTGAGCCCAGGTGTTTGAGGTTGTAGTGAGCTATGATGATGCCACTGCACTCTAGCTGGGGTGACAGAGTGAGACTCTGTCTCCCTCCCCCTGCCAAAAAAAAAAAAGTCCAGAACATGAACATGAAGTAGATTGGCAAAGTTCTTGGGCTGATACAGACAGAAAATATTTCTAATTTTCATTCTTTGTTGTACCTAGATAAATGTTTTCCAAACTGCTCCTTAAAACAAATTAGTAAGTCATACAATCAATTCTGTGAGTCACAATTGACATCTCAAAATGAAATAGAATAGTAAAGAACAAAACAAATAGAAGAACAAAATAGGATGAAATGGAAAAGAAAAGAAAATATCAGTTAATTGCAGGTGGTAAGGAAAAGAAATGTTTAGTAAAACTTTTCTCAGTTACATGCATACATGTATTCAGAATGTCAGTTCTAGATTTCCATTTAGAATTTTTCTGACGTATGTCAGGGTCAAAAAATTGGAAAGCAACTGCTCTAGTAGGCTGTAAAGGATAGAGTTAATGGAGCTTCAAAAGGTAGACAACTACAAGGGAAATTCGGTTATCATAAAGATCAGCAAAGTTTGAGCTGCTTATTACTTTATTATTTTTTGTTATCTTTTGGTATGTTTAGCAGCACAAAGTCTTCTAAACAAGTTAATCTTCAACTCAAAGGCACAGTGTGCTTTGACATGTCCAGAAATACTTCTTGAAATGGGAGATGATCAACTATCTACATCGAATTTATTCAGTAGTAATTGTCACAAAAGCACAAAGCACACTACACAGGGTTCAGTGCAGAAGTAGCATGGATTACTTTTTTGTTTCTCAAAAAATAAGGTGTAATATATTTCAGAAACATACATTCGGAATTTGATATGGTTTAGGAATGTTTTTACTTGTTTCTCAATTCTCCCAACCTGTTCTTACGGTTGAGTTTGCCTTCACGTTTTCTTAATTCATTAGCAGTTTCTTAGTGAAATATCATTGATGTTTATATCATACACTATATCTCATTTCCTAGCCTTCTTTCCAATCAGATTGAGGGTTGACCTTCATTATGACCTGTTCACTTTGATCCTCTCTGACCATGTTACCCTGTGGCTTAAAGTCACATGATAGCACCTGCTGCTGGATCTTGCACTAGACACCATGTCTGGCAGGAGGCACGTCCCTGAGCCCTGGCGAGCAACGAGGGATGGCATAGAAACTCACCTCCTCCCCAGGGTCAGGGACGGGTGGACTGTGCACATTCCTGGATGGCATGCTTGCCAGTAAAGGCGGGGTTGGATTAGAATGGGAGGAAGGGATGACATCAAAAAAGATCTTGAGAAGACAAAAGAGAAGATCCACACAAGCGAAGGTATGCCCCTAGCAGCGCTCCCGGCTTTGGCCCCGGCGCCACGGCAAGCAGGCTGCTCTCTCCACTGCTGACTGCTGAGCCAATGAATAGACTGTACTGATGAAGAAGGCTCCGTTGTCGCATATTAATATTCAGTTTTTTGAAATATTGTCTTTTAGTATTTTCTAAGTCCAGATTGAGTTTAGGAAGAAAGAAAGTGAGCTTTACATGGACAGAACACAGAACCAGGACAGGTGACTCCAAATACTTTTAGGTACATAAGAAACCAGTTTTGTGATGTTTTCTCACAACCTATAGTACTGGCAAAGGGAAGGCGATGCATGGACTTCAGGTGAAGTGACAGTCCCATCACTGGAGGTAGTTAAGTGCGGGTCACGTGATCGACATCTAAAGCCAGCACTGGGGGGACAGGGAAGGAGCCCACAGCTTTATGACCCTTTTATCTCCTAGAACCCATCTCTAGAAGTCTTCCCAAAACACAAAGAGGCAAAAAGCATTCTGCTGTGGCTGGACTGTGTCCCCCAAAGTTCTTGTGTTGGAAACCTAATCTCCAATGAAACAGTATTGAGAGGTAGGACCTTTAAGAGGTGATTAGGTCACAAGGGCCCTGCCCTCATGAATGGATTAACGTTGCCATCACAGGAGGGCTTGTTAATGTAAGGGCTTACCATAAAAGCCAGTTCGGCTTTCTCTGGCTTTCTCTCGCCACATACTTTCTGCCATGTGACCGAGGAGGTCCTTACCACATACCAGGCCCTGGGCCTTGGACTTCTCAGCTTCCAGAACTGCAAGAGACATGTTTCCTTTCTTTATAAACTACCCAGTCTCTGGTGTTCTGGTATAGCAAGCACAAAACAGACGAAGGCCCATTCTAAGGCGCTGGCACCACTCGAGGCCAGAATCATCTGTTAAAGACCTGAAGCCACGCTGGAGCTGTCTGACAGCCACCATTTTTTTTGACAGCTTTTTATTAATATAAACTTATTTACTGGTTTCATTAGATTTTTCTATGAGCCAACACACTAAAAATCATGTAATTATACACTTAAAATGGAGTAAAGGCATGATATGTAAAGTATACTTCAATAAAGAAGGAAAAAAAACATGGAAAAAATCACAATTGCTGTTATGTAAAATCTAATAAGCTATGCAGGCAGCTCAGTACACAAACATTATATACATCCAGTTTTGCTAAAAGATACCTTTACTTTAGAAATAACTTCATTCCAAAAGACAGCCACCAATTTTGACAGAAGGATAAAATTCCTCACAGGGAATCACTGAGATTTTTTTTCACTTTACTATTTCCTTCTTGGGCTTTTAGAGACCTCCCGAAGAAAAAGGATCAAACTCTGTAAACACTGTGCATGAAAGCCCTGTAAAAGATATTACAGGAGGTGGGCAAAGGGGGTTGTGGTTCCACAGGTACAGAGTTTCAGATTTGCAAGATGAAAAAGTTCTGCAGATCTGCCTTGCAGCAATGTGAATATACTTACCGCTACTGAACTGTACACTTAAACATGGTTAAGATGGTACATTTTATGGGATGTGTTTTTTACCACAGTAAAACAATTTTACTTGTGTGTGTTTTTAAAAATACCATTTGAACAGGAAAGCTGGATAGACTATCCCTTAATTACTCTTCAACACGCCCTAGTTACAACAAGGGATTACAAATCAAACCAGGAGTTTCAAAGTTCCGGGCCATGTGTTTGGCACTTTACTAATAATTATAGTTATAGGAAGCTAGGCACACAGGGCTTTAACGCTTTTATCCAAGCTGCTGCCTGGGTGCAAAGTACCAGAGCTGCCTGTATCCCATGGGTTAGGATGCAGTTGTAATCAGTGCCAGCTCAATGCTAGGCAGTAAAGGACTTGGAGACAGGGAACTTGGTAAATTTTATAATATATAAGGGGATATGGCATGGTTAGTGATAATGTGATGGTCTCTTTTGCCCCTCAAGATAAAGTGAAAGACACTCTGGGAGGCCGAGGTGGGCGGATAATTTGAGCTCGGGAGTTTGAGACCAACCTGAGCAAGAGCGAGACTCCATCTCTACCACAAAATAGAAAGAAATTAAGTGGCCAACTAGAAATATACGGAAAAAAAATTAGTCGTGGCAAATGCCTGTAGTCCCAGCTACTTGGGAGGCTGAGGCAGGAGGATTGCTAGAGCCCAAGAGTTTGAGGTTGCTGTGAGCTAGGCTGATGCCACGGCACTCTAGCCTGGGCAGAGTGAGACTCTGTCTCAAAAAAAAAAAGAGATAAAGTGAAAGAGATTAATGAATGTAAATTAGAAACATTTCCCAGTTCTCTAGAGTGAGGCTCATCATGACTCGAGGAAAAGTTCATTTTCACAATGTATGATCTAACAAAATGACATACATAAAAAACATCCAGCCCAGAGCCAGACAAGGAGCACAGATTTTTGTCTCTTCTATTTCACAACGTACCTAGAACAGTGCTTGGTGTACAGGAGACACTCAATACATATTTGTTTAATAAATAGTAAGGGCTCAATAAATGTCAGCTAACAATGTTTTAGATTCCAACATGGACCCAAAAAATGCTCTTAAGGAAAGATGTGGCAAAGCTGCTGAAATTGGAACAAATTGCAACTCAAGATATTTCACAAGAGGAAACAGTTGCTAAAAATTCAGAAGCAATAAGAAAGACAATGAAATCTATGACAGCTAATACAAAAGGGGAAGCTTTTGGAGACCCGAGAACATGACAGTAGGTGGGCATACACTAGGCTGATGGGTAATGTTCACAAACTAGAGCATGCAACTTTCAGATTCCTGTGTCTCTTAAGTGACTCAACATTTAATAAGGGCAAGGTGCTGTGCTTGCCCTGAAGATGTGAACATGTGTAAAACCTAGGCCCTGTCATTTAAGGAGTTTGCAGTTGAGAGGGAAATGCAGACACAACTAAACATTATAATGTGACATAACACAATGTAATATAAGTGGCCACACAGAAGAGGATGATTAATATTGTCCTGTTGGAGTGAGGGATGGAAGGGGTGGAAAGGGCTTCGGAGTGAGAGTTTGCCAAGCAGGTAACAAGAGGAAAAAAGGTGAATGAGAAAAGAAAATATATTACTATAAAATAAATTAATCATAATGTTAATAATAAGCCCCTATCATGCACCAGGCACTGTAGCAGGTACTTGCAATGCTTTATGTATCATAGTATGCAATATTTTCATTGACGTGTGAATGCTATGGGAGATAAGAAGAGGATCTGACCTGGTAGAAAGCAGAAGAGAGGGGCTCAGCCCTGTGTCTCATGCCTGTAATCACAGCACTTTGGGAGGCTGAGGCAGGAGAATTGCTTGAGGTCAGGAGTTGGACACTAGCCTGGACAACATAGCAAGACCCTGTCTCTCCAAAAATAATTTAAAAATTAGCCAGGCACCCCCAGTAGTCCCAGCTACTCTGGAGACTGAGGGAAGCAGGAGGATCACTAGAGGCCAGGAGTCTGAGGCTGCAGTGAGCTATGATTGTGCTACTGCACTCCAGCCTGGATGACAGAGAGAGAGACCCTGTCTCTGAAAAAAAAAGAAAAGAAAAGAATAGAAAAAGAAAGAAAAAAGAGGAGAGAGGAAAGGTGGGAAACAAGTTGCCAGGTCAAATTTCCAACCCTGTACCTGGAGCCTCACCACCTCCCTTCCCCTGGGACTAGACCCCCTCTGCTGGCTTTTCCTGTCTTTCCCCAGAGCCTCAGGTGTTACTCAGAGCCTGAACCCTGCTCCTCACTCATTTCATCTCGAGAGATTCAGGCCAGAAACAGAGGCAGCTTAGTCTAAAGTGAGCATCATTGGGCACAAAAAACAGAAGACAGGGCTGGGCGCAGTGGCTCACGCCTGTAATCCTAGCACTCTGGGAGGCCGAGGCGGGCGGATTGCTCAAGGTCAGGAGTTCGAAACCAGCCTGAGCAAGAGAGAGACTCCCGTCTCTACTAAAAATAGAAAGAAATTAATTGGCCAACTAAAATATATAGAAAAAATTAGCTGGGCGCATGCCTGTAGTCCCAGCTACTCAGAAGGCTGAGGCAGGAGGATCGCTTGAGCCCAGGAGTTTGAGGTTGCTGTGAGCTAGGCTGACGCCACGGCACTCTAGCCCAGGCAACAGAGTGAGACTCTGTCTCAAAAAAAAAAAAACAAAACAAATAAAAAAAAAAACCAGAAGACAGTAACAGTGATTCTCACTTTTTTCAATATCAGGTGAAAAATAATCAAGACGCCATCAGTCATCAGTTAGTTCCAGTACTGCATGCACTTCCCCTGTGAAAACACCTATTCTGTAAAAATACCAGTCAATAGGCACTGGCAAGTTATCGAAGGATCTGCAGAGGTTAATTACTTGCCTACACGATGACAAGCCAGGGAAGAGGTGCATAAACCCTAACTGGGCTTCTCCAACTTTCTAGAATGGATTCCAGCGAGTCTGAGACAGGGGCAAAGCATTCTATAGTCCCATTTAACCACAAAGGCTCTCTTCCTCTTCCTCCACATCACTCACTTGGTAATTAATCTTGAATTAGTTATAGTTGTATAATCATAATGCATATTTTCTTGTGTGCTTTAACTGTTAACTAAATCTCAGTGTTGTTTTCACTGGCACCTATGGGTAAAGAGAACCTCCCTTGGTGGCTTATGTATCTACCCTCCACCTAGGATTCTATACACATGCTTGGAGTTAAAAAAAAAAGGACTTTCTCAACAGGTCAGTGTATGGTACAGATATTATGTGTGGTATAGTGACATGGAGGATGTGACTGCAGGTTCAGGGCAGGGCTCTCAGACTTGAGCACATCACAATGTCCTAGAGGCCCGTTACAGCACAGACTGCTGGACCCCACCCCTGGCCCCCACTCCGTCACCAGTGGGTCCAGCAGCTCCGGGTGGGGTCCACGAATGTGCATTTCTAACAAGTTTCAGGTGATGCTGATGCATTCTTTGAAAATCACTGGTTTAGGGTAATTAAATTTAGCTGTCTTTCATCCAGGGGAATAAAGATGTTTGCCTTGTTTAGCTGCAGCAGCTGATTCAGATGTCAAGGAACTCAGAAATCCAACTTAGAGATCACAAGTGGACGTGTGCAGGCCTGTGGCTTCTCTCTCTCAGCTGAGAGAACCACGCCAACCACTGTCCTTCCTCGTCACAACAGTGTACAGAGATTCACACACCAACACCGACTCCATCACCTCAATGCCCAGGGAAGGACTCTGGCCCTGCGTCAGACGCATACCCACCAGTCCCCGAGCCCGGGAGATGGGCCGTTGTGATCGGCCAGCTCTGGAGTTGGGGGCCTGGGCGGGAATGTCCTGGGGAACCAAACACAGTGGCTACCCTGGTGTGTGGCAGAAAGACAGAAGCAGAGCTGTGGTGGGATTTTTTTCCCTCCCAAGTAAACTTTTTAAAATTGAAGCATAACACACACACACATAAAAGTACACAAATGTTAAGTATAGAGTTTGAATGTTTACCAAGTGAACACACCCATATAACTATCACCAAGATCGAGAAATAAAAAAGTACACTTCGTTCTTGACTGGCTTCATTTGAGCCCCTAACGGAGCAGTTTCCTACAAGTGCTAATTCATTTCCACAAAATAGATACAATACTAACCACAAGATCTTATAAACAAGGAGCGAATTCAGTCTTCCAAATAGTGAATTAAATGCAGAAACCTTTTGGTTTTCGTGACTCTTTTCTTATGCTAAGGTATCTTCCTTTCAAAAAAGGAAAAGGATGTGAAATGGTCCTCAGAACCCATGTCTTCCCACCATTTCTCAATCACCTGTCCACTTTCTGTTCCATCGTTCTGGAATCTTCTCAATCTCCTCATTCTATAGTGGCATGGAATAAGCCAATAGTTTGATAACTATTTTTAATATTTTGGGTCTTATTATGTTTTTACTCAGAAATAGTTATTATATCAAAATATAAGTTTTAGTTAAAGGGAATAGGGGAATGTTTTCCCCCCAAATAATAATTATTTTATAATGTAAGAGTAACATATGCTCATTGTTCGAAATTTGAAAATAACCAAAGTATAAAGAAACTGAAAATCATCCATAATCTCATGACTCAGGAATAACCATTGCAAATGTTACGATCTGGGCAGATTTTTCCCCGTGAACATGCACATTTCTTTTTCACAAAATTCATAACCTCTGTCAGTTTGTACACTACTTTCCCCCTACTTATCTTTAAAATCTTATGGCTTTGCATTTCTAATCAGAAAAACACATAAGAAATGTAAGTGAAATTAAATTCACAAGCTACTCAGTAGTATTTCACCTTGAGCAGAAAAGGAAGGCTGCAGACCAAGGTATCCCTGTAGAATCAGATAGAAAATATTTTTATGAAGTTCTAACGGCCAACTCTCAGCTGCAAACCAACAGAACTCATTTGGTAGACTATAAATCTCAATTACATGAATAGATAACTTAGTGGATCTTTCAGACAGATTGAAATTTTAGCCCATTGCTCCACAAAGCAACACATGGATCATCCATTTGTGGGTCACAAGTGCACATCGTAGACTATGCAACAGGCAGTGGCTGAATTAAGTTATATCTCTCATGGGGAATTAATGGGAGACCATTGAAGACATCATTTATGATATGATCCAGTTATTTAGAAAGTAATCCCAGATTAATCTCTAGGAATAGGAGCTCTCTCCAACAGTTCATGGGCTTCTCTGCAATTAATAAACATGAAACACGGTTTGAAAGGTAACTGAATCTGTTGAAAAGTGAAGTTTGAACATGATAAATTCAGATATCAAGACTTGTAATGGAGAAGAGAATGTCATAGCAAAATTGTTATTTAACTTTTTGATACTGAAATCAAGGCAAATGCATCTTAGACTTGAATCCTCTGACATGGATTTCTTCTAAATAAATTGCCAAACAATCTTACAAATAGCTTGGACATTGGTTTACTTTTAAGGGAAATATTGAAAAAGAAATAGATGACTATTCTAATAATTTTGAATTGAGGACTTCCTTTCTATGCAAGACACCAAAAGGAGAAAATGATTTATGTATGTCCTCAACAAAGTGCTATGGGCTATAGTACTTACATACTGTTTACCATGTACATATTATAGTAAATTTGACTATGTAAAAAAACCCCTATATAGCAAAAAACTAAGTAATACATAAAAAAATGCCAAAAAGCTTTTATATGTGTACTGTATCACAGAAAAACATACCTTTGTCTAATGCAGGGTTTTTTTAAAAAACATAATTAGTTTTTTGGGCTTGATTCATTCTGAGCCTCTAACCATGCTGGCCAACCAACTTGTAATTTGTTTTTGGACAAGATATGGACATTGTAGAGACAAGTCTTTGCAATTACATTAAAATAACCTCTCACATGGTTTTTACTGAATACCAAAAATTGTACATCATTAGAATGGCAAATAAGTCACAAGATGCAGGCTAGCACTGCTCAAAAGTATTTGTGGCCTTTCAAGACTCACAAATCTGTGCTTAACCTCCAATCCTGCACTTGCTGAGTGACTTTAGGCAGTTTGCCTTTCTGACTCATGGTTTGTGAAATGGTCTAATGATCTAAGTACCTACTACACAAGGTCGACAGGATGATTACATGAGATGGTGTACAGCAGGCTTTTAGAGGAGTACTTAATATTCCTCAGTAGCAGTCAATTAAGAAAAAAACCAGCCAAGCACAGTGGTTCATGCCTGTAATCCTAGCACTTTGGGAGGCCAAGGCAGGAGGATCATTTGAGCCCAGGAGGCTGAGATTGCAGTGAGCTACGGTGATGCCACTGTACTCTAGCCTGGGCAACAGAGTGAGACTCAGTCTCAGAAAAAAAAAAAAAAAAAAGGAAAAACCAGCAGTACTTAAGCAGTATAAATTATTAAAAAGTGTAAATGAAGCTTGGGAATATGGCTTCTACAGGATAACCCTAAGGGAAGATCTTCTTTTTCAATTTGGAGTCAATTTTATCTTAGTGGAAGTATAAAACCAATGGGAAAATTTTATAAGGAAAGAAAGAAAAAAACCTGAATTTATAAAATGAATTTATAAATACATGTAAAATAATAAATTTTAAAAATGTATAAAATGCTTTCAGTGAACATGCTCAGCTTGCCCAGAGAAGTAGAATGGTTGTGTTTCTTTTTTTCTTGAGACAGAGTCTCACTCTGTTGCCCGGGCTAGAGTGCTGGGGTGTCAGCCTAGCTCACAGCAACCTCAAACTACTGGGCTCAAGCGATCCTGCTGCCTGAGCCTCCCGAGTAGCTGGGACTACAGGCATGCGCCACCATGCCCAGCTAATTTTTTCTATATATTTTTAGTTGGCCAATTAATTTCTTTCTATTTTTTAGTAGAGACGGGGTCTCGCTCTTGCTCAGGCAGGTTTCGAACTCCTGACCTTGAGTGATCCACCCGCCTCGGCCTCCAAGAGTGCTAGGATTACAGGCGTGAGCCACCGCGCCCGGCCTGGTTGTGTTTCTAAAGTAGAAATGAAGGTGTTCTCCTAATCTCTGAATTTTATCCTTTCAGGGTTTGGATTGGAAATCTGTGACAAAAACAGCATGCTAAGTCAGAGGTATAATTATTTTGCTTTATAACCCAGGGCATCTCTGTACAATCAGAAGAACATTTTCCAAGAAGGTGAGCATCTAACTGAAGAAAACTTAGGTGTGACACTGAGACACTTCCTAGCAGGAGATGAAAGCTTTGGAGGAAAGCATTCAGCTAGAGGAGTTAGCAGACTTCGGCGAGATAGC
The DNA here is from genome assembly GCA_963574885.1 of Lepilemur ruficaudatus. Lineage (NCBI taxonomy): Eukaryota > Metazoa > Chordata > Mammalia > Primates > Lepilemuridae > Lepilemur > Lepilemur ruficaudatus. The sequence goes on along the minus strand of CAUYRT010025973.1, from coordinate 23,715 downwards.
CTCGTCCCACCTGCCGCCTGTTGCGGTATGACTGGTGAGCTGAGAAGGGTTTTGAATTGAAAAACAATTAACATATTTTGTGACACGTGAAATTCTATGAGATTCAAATTTCCATGTGCATAAACAAAGTTTTAGTGGAAAATAGCCATTCCCATTTAAGTACTGGCTGTCTAAGGCTGCTTCCCGCCACGAGAACAGAACTGAGTAGTTGTGACAAAGACTGTATGGCTCACAAAGCCTAAAATATTTACTGTCTGGTCCTTTACAGAAAAAGTTTGCTGATCACTGAGTTAGAGATAAGTTTAACTGAAAAGTAATATATTTGACTATTTTAATAATTTTGCAGTGGGCCAGACACAGTGGCTCTTGCCTGTACTTTGGGAGGCTGAGGCAGGAGGATCTGTTGAGCCAAGGAGTTCGAGACCAGCCTGGGCAACACAGTGAGACCCCATTTCTAAAAAAAAAAAAAATTAGCCAGGCATGTTGATGCATGTCTATAGTCCCAGCTACTGGAAAAGCTAAGATGGAGAATGGCTTGAGCCTAGGAGTTTGAGATTACAGTGAGCTATGATCACATCACTGCACTCCAGCCTGGGCAACAGAGCAAGATCCTGCACACAATCAAATCCTATGCAGTTATTAAAAGTTATGTTTTTGTAATAACACACCTGGTTGATCCTTCCAGTAAGAAAAAGAAAATTAAAATTAAAAAATTAAAATGATGGCTGGATGCGGTGGCTCACGCCTGTAATTCTAGCACTCTGGGAGGCCGAGGCAGGAGGATCGCTCAAGATCAGGAGTTTGAAACCTGCCTGAGCAAGAGCAAGACCCTGTCTCTACTAAAAAATAGAAAGAAATTAATTGGCCAACTAAAAATATATAGAAAAAATTAGTCGGGCATGGTAGTGCATGCCTGTAGTCCCAGCTACTCGGGAGGCTGAGGCAGAAGGATCGCTTGAGCCCAGGAGTTTGAGGTTGCTGTGAGCTAAGCTGACGCCATGGCACTCTAGACTGGGCAACAGAGTGAGACTCTGTCTCAAAAAAAAAAAAAAGAAAGAAAGAAAAACATCTCTGTATAAAAATTATCTATGCTTTAAGATAGTTTTCCAGGAATGCATTTTGGGGATATGAACTTTTTTTTTTTTGAGACAGTGTCTCACTGTGTTGCCCAGGCTGGTCTCAAACTCCTGAGTAGCCGGGACTACTGGCACCACCATGCTTGGCAAAGAACATTTTTTAATGACTGTTGAAATGTAGTACCAAACTGCTTTCCAGAGAGGCTCTCCCAATAGTCTGGATAGTCTTGCCTTAGCTTGTAATTGCCAGTTTAAAGTGGTATAATTTTTAAAAATAACATTATCGATTTTCTAGTTTTAATTTATATTTGAGAACTAGTTACATTGGATTAGTTTTGTTTATTTGCCATATAGTGGCATATTGATGGCAAGCATTGTAATAACACTATACTGAGTATCATTCAATAAATAATTATCAGTGAGAAATTTTTATGAAAGGTTTAAGAACAATTTTTTTTTTTTTTTTGAGACAGAGTCTCACTCCATTGCCCGGGCTAGACTGAGTGCCGTGGCGTCAGCTTAGCTCACAGCAACCTCAAACTCCTGGGCTCAAGCGATCCTACTGCCTCAGCCTCCCAAGTAGCTGGGACTACAGGCATGCGCCACCATGCCCGGCCAATTTTTTCTATATATTTTTAGTTGACCAATTAATTTCTTTCTATTTATAGTAGAGATGAGGTCTCGCTCTTGCTCAGGCTGGTTTCGAACTCCTGACCTTGAGCAATCCGCCCGCCTTGGCCTCCCAGAGTGCTAGGATTACTGGCGTGAGCCACCGCGCCCGGCCTAAGAACAATTTTTTTATCAATAGGTTTTTAAGGAATAACTTGTCTATGACTTTTATTTCCATAAAATTTTCCCCCCAAAATTTATTGGCCTTTTATAAATTCATATGATAAAAATATTCTGATTTTATGATATTTTGATTTCAGTTGCTAAGTGTCAAGAGTTTTTAGTATTCATATTAAACTTAGAGCCCTTCTTCTAAATCATTAAGGAAAAAAATGAACTATATTCAATTTATAGCTCACGATATTTCCCACTGATATATATGTTTGTAAATTCACATTCAAAAGGACTTTTTATTCCTATGGAATATTTTGCATGCAATTAATATCAGTAGCATCAGGTAAGTGTAGCCCATGTTTTCTTTTTTTTTCCTACCTGCACACATGAGCATGGATTTTTTTTTTTTTTTTTTTTTTTTTTTTATAAATAGCCTTTCACTGTTGCCCAGGCGTTATTGCTATTGCATCAGCCAACCTGAACCATCTGCCTCAGCCTCCTGAGTAGCTGGAACTAAAGGCGCATGCCACCATGTCCAGCTAATTTTTTCTACTTTTAGTAGAGGGAGTGAGGGGTCTCACTCATGCTCAGGCTGGTCTCAAACTCCTGACCTCAAGAGATTTTCCCGCCTCAGCCTCCCAAAGTGCTAGGATTACAGGCATAAGCCACTGTGCCTGGCCCTTAACTGTTATTAATCAGCATTTAATGCACAACCCTGGTATCATCTCCAATCTTAACGTTCCTTTTGACATTAATGAAATCTTAGAATCACATAGTTCCTTGGTCAACCTTTCTGTCTCTACTTCATGTGGGCTACTAATCCTAGTTAAAACTCTTACATGTATCGTAATTGAATCATTGGCTTTGGTTGTCTTTTTCAGCAAGCCTTGATCAACTAGGAATAAGATCACTTACAATCGGCTACTTTGTCTTCTCTTATTCAACAAAAGTGAAAAACAGGAGAAAATAGGCATGTGGAGCTGAACTTAACATAGCAACCATAGAACTTTCCAACACCCTAATCAGCAGGAGGTGGTTCTTTAAACTCTCTTAGAAGAACTTCATGCAGCACCAAGTGTCATTGGACCCAATCACTATGATTCATTCCCCTTAACATTATTCACCAATTTCTAATTCGACAAAAAATTCAAAAGAAAATGCATCAGAAATAGCTTTTAGGAAGAACCTTTTTATTCATATAGTGAACATTTCAAGACATAGTCAAACATTTTTATGAACAAGGATTTCATGGGTTCCATAGTAATGGTCATGTAAGTATCATTCCCATATAGTAATGTATATACTGAATGAGTGTTAAATCTTTTCACAGAAGGGGTATCCACCCATTTAGGGAAATCTAGATTTCAATACCAGTTTACAACAACAAAAAAAATGACAATAAAAAAGTTTTTCACATATTTAAAATTATAAATTACTTGCTACTAACTCTCCATACATACTATATTGGAAAAATTTCATAGCAAGTTCCTAAATATAGCCTTGGGCCTCTTTGACGTGTCTTGAGCAGGAATTACTATGAGTCATTTGAAAAGTCTTGCACCTAACAGGAAAAACTGTAATTGCACCCAGCTTTCCCTGGTTAAGAATGGGCACAGCACAGGAACTACTAGTTACCTTCTGGCAAGAGCAGTTGAAAAAAATCAGCTGGGGGTTGGGTGTGTGTGCTCCTTTTTTAAAAAAATGTTTGGGCAGTCACCCAGCCCTGTGGCTATGACATTCTTGGGCAGGGCATGCTGGTAGTGGAAACAGTGAAGGTTATTCAAACCACTAAGTTCTCCACTATATGGAAACTGGCTGACTTAACCCAAGCGCAAGTTCTCCACCCTCTCCCTCGCCATCTCTACCCCATGTCTAAAATATTAGGTCTCTGAATATAAATTACTTTAGGTCTTTATTCCACTAGGCACTCAAAAGAGAATGTTAAAAATAAAAATAAAAACAAGCCCTAACCATCCTGATTCTGAGGATAGGATGGTGTTTATAAATATCTGTGTATAAATTTATACAAATTACAAACACATAAACACAAAAACAAAACTCTATTAGAAGTTGGTCAGAGTGAGGATGATACAATTAGGGATTTCAGTTCATAGAATAACTTCATGAAAAATTACATCCAGGATCAAAGATAATGTCGCGTTTTTCCACTACCAACAGCAAAACAAACAATTGGCAACACTTTGAGAGTTGGGGAGACTTCCTAATCAGAAGCAGGGTCACGAAAACTCACCTTAAAGTAGGGGAAGTGATAGGTCTCATCGTAAGGCCAACAAGCGACGGATTAGGACGTAGCACCTTGCTGCGGAGGATTCTAAGGCCGTGTTGGTGAATAGTGAAAAGTCCTGTTTTCATCCATTAGTCCCGCCTGCCTCCGCTGTAGGAATACGGGGCGGGCGCACGCTTACCTTGTGTTTGTCATTCCTGGCTTAAACTAAGACATTAATTGGCACACCCAAATTTGAGTCCAAAATCTGTCACTTTCAGCTGTGACCCCCTTAGGCAAGTCACTTTATCTCCTTAAGTCTCAGTTTCCTAGGTTGTAAAATGGGAATAATAGAAGGATTTAATCTTGTGGGATCGTTTTTTTAAAGGATTAATGGCTTAATGTTTGATGATCTTTAAAGCAGGGGTCTGGGACAGGATAAGTGTGCTATAAATAAAAGCTACTACTATTATTAATATTATCCATGAATGTTTTAAAATTGTCAGTGGTTTAAAGAAGTTTTTTTTTTATTTTAAAGCACTGAACCCTGAAAGCATAACAAATAAGATAAAAGTGAAGCTGTTGTCGTTGAGGTTTGGCTGAAGGCCCAGGGCCCCATCTACTCGGCTCCAGCTAACCCCACACCCCCACAGCCCAGAGAGGCATCTTCAAAGAACCCCTAGGATCCCAAGCACAATTTGAAAATCCCTGAAAAAGGTTACTTAGAAGTGAAAACAATGCTCCTCTTTTGAGGTTTGCTCTGCATTTGTTAGCCAGTTAGGCTTAAATAAGAGAGGTCAGAGTCGGGGCAAAATGGCCAAATTTAAGGCAGGGAAAAACATACTATAAAGAAACTTTTCCTGGAAGTAAGGTATTCAAAATCAGACAGTAAATTTACACGGTTAACAGTAGAATTATTAAAAATAAAGATGATTTTTGGCAAATAAAACAGGATTAAAATTCGTTTTAGATTAGCTAGAGAATACAGCAGGTCCTTAGCTTTGTCTTTATATCTAAAACGTGGTTAGATTTGGTTAGAAGAATTTAGCCAGAAAAATAACTCCCAAGAGTTAGCCAAAGATCAGAGGAAGGTAAGCAAGGGGCTAAAGTAGGATGGTGAAGGCAAATGTCTGTAGTGCCCATCAAGCACAAATGTAAAAAGGGAAAGTAAAACGTTCAAACAATGCATTCACTTGGAAAACTTATGTTATAAACAGCTAGATTATTTAGATCACTGTTTACTAAAGAAAAACAAAGAGTTTCTAACAGAGGTAAAGAAATATATTTGATCCGAATGATAACAATAGTGATCTAACATACCAAATGCTCTGAACACATTAAAGAAAAATGTTCTTTAACTATTCACCAAATTTACCCCCTCAAATAAGTAAAGCCAGTTCATATGAAACTCTGTAGTTTATTCTGAAACCTTTCTAAATCACGTCCACAAATCATGCAAACTTTTGTTGAGGAGTCTTCTTTTCGATATATTGTGTCCCCTGAGACTTTCCTACGTTCTCTCTCCAGTGTCCATGAATGAGAGAGCCTATTCAGGAACCGTAACTTCTAATTCTCAGCTGCCTTCAAAAACTTTCATCTCTGAAAAATACAAAGACCTTAAATATATGCCGTATTCTAATGATTAATCCTACAATGAAAATACTTTAAATATACTTAAATTCTTTTGAGGCAACTCAATTACGTAGTACATTAATCTTTAGTTTCAGTTGCTTAAGATTTTTCTTCGACGGTATGTTAAATTTTGCTTTCTTGGAGTGCATGTGCTTAAAAAATAAAACTGACAGTCTCTTTTTTTAGGATATATAAAATGCTAGATTCTGCCTTTGCCTTGTATTAAGCATCTCCAACAAATGAATTATGTTAATAAAGGTGGTAATACTTTAAAAACAGATGCTATTAAAAAGCAAGACATTAATTACAGTGTGATACACTGGAAACACTCTCAAATCTGATTTTTTTCAAGTTACTTCCATCATATATCCAGAAAATGAACTTTTCCTGTGGCAAACCAGCTAATACATATTTATTCATTTTCTGCTTGCAAAAAATATGGCCTGTCTGCATCATTTGCACTTAGTTTCCCAACAAGGGCCATCTTGAAGTCTAGATTAGTCACACTGATACAATTCTATAAAGAAACTGCTTACATTAAACATAAAAACTTATAACAAATTGGCATGATGCCAGTGAGTAATAAATGCTTAAAGAATAAAAACATTCCCTCTTTTTCACTCATATCCATAAATTGCTAAAGTGGCAATGAGATTCATCACCTACACAGGCAAAATGTTCTGGGATTCTCAGCTCTCTCATATTCTTGGATTTTATGCCAGGAAAACAATGTAGTCTGTGGTGGTAGCTTTCAAATAACACGAAATAAACCTTATAAAATGCGTTTAGGTGACTATTACTATGCAATTTCCTGACTCATATTTTTTTTAAGTTCAAACATTAAGAAAAACTATGCTAATGAGCATTCAATAATTTTTAGGATGTAAATTGGCTATTCAGTGAGGACAATATTCCTCTTCTTCCCTATTAGTGACATAGTCAGGTTTTTCAAAATAAGTACTGCGCAAAAATAACAAAAGCAGCCATAATTATACATCTAACCTGCTGCTTGAGAAGAGGAATGACTTGGGCCTGAGGGACTTGAAGTTTTATAAGAATTTAATCATAGAAATGAAAATACTTCTCATTTCTTTCAGCTATAGTGTTTGCTAGAATAAGGAAAAAATACTTACCATTTCCTTTAGAATATGATCTAAAATGCAATTAAAGAAAAAAAATAACTCTCATCTTCCCTGTAATATACTTTCTAAAAGGAATTGAATCATTAAATTTATATGTGGTATAATGTTAAATATAGTGTGGTCTAATGTTAAAATTACACCACATTAAATCAATTGACTATGAAATTCTTGAAAGGCTGGGATTACGCAACAGTGAAATGTTGATATTAGGCTGCAAACTTAACATAAGATTAAACTTGCTTCCCCAAGGTAAGTGTCATGCCGGTGCCAGCAAATTAATATTCTAGTTTATAAGAAATAATTCTAGATAATCCTCTAAAATATTTTTGGGTATCAGTTTTTCATATTGAATATCGAATCCTTAGCCTTAAAATGAAGAATAAAGCATTAAACCAAAAAAGGTAAACGGCACGGGTTTCTCATATTATTCTTATAGAAATGAAAACAGAGTACTGTTTTCTAGGCAAGGAAAAATTTTAAGGCCCTAGGCACTCCTCAAATTCGGTGTGCCTTTCTCTATTCCAATTTCCAGCATTATGTGAACCGTTATGTGGAAGGCTCACACTTGTATCTGTGTGGCTTCAGGAGATGGAATAAGGATTATTGAGTGGAAGTTTTAAGAGGGCAGATTGCTACCTGACGCAGCAAAAGGAAGAGCGAATAGGACCCCAAGCTAATAGGACCTGCTGTATGAAGTAATGAGCGGGAGGGGAACCTGTGCAGAGTGAGTGCAAGCAGAGGCTGAATAAACACGTGTGAAGCAGTTGTTTCCAACACGCCTTTAGCACTTTGTATACTCCTAGGATTCGGTTAGTCTGGTATAGTTAGCAGAGACACATACATGTTGATGTGACATGATGAAGTCAGCTAGACAACATGTCATCAAGTAAAATGCTAACATGACTGGCATGCATTAAATATCTTCAGAAAAACCAAGGTTGTAATTTCTCTAAAGGTAACTTTGCTATGCTTCATCAGCCCACGGCAAGACTTCCTACCATAAAATGTAAACCTAAAGAACTTGAGGACATCCAACAGAAACAAATTAGGACTGATTGAAAAATCCTTCGTGCATCAAACCACAATGCATGATGTGACTTAAATATTTATAAAATTCACTAGCATTTAAGCCATTGCGATCACTGGAACTGAATAGCACCAGGGGGAAGGACACTAGAAAAGGGCACCCAGCAAAGAACTAAGGGAGTATCAGTGCTTGCTGAGCCAAATACAAGGAGTGCTACCTAAAGGAAATTAGTCATTAATGATGCCCAATACTGCACAGTGGGCTGTGGATTTGGCAATTTGTTCTAAGTGGCCTTTTCAAGGGTGGTTTCAGTCAACTACCAAAGACAGAATCTCAACTGCAGTGGGTTGGGCAGAGCATGCGATGCCCACACAGCAACCACAGAATCTTAAATTTTCCTCAGATTATGTCTTCCTTAGAGTTACATTTTATGTCCTTTCCGATTCTATTTGACAGTCCTAATGGGATCATATCTCATTACACAGGAAGAGCAACAAAACTTCTAAATCCCTAAGAATCAAACTATCTGTTCTGATTAATTTCAACCTGAATATTACGGGAAAACTCTTAGAACAATTTTAGATCAATGTGAAATTGTGTTTTAAATAGAAATTTTCTGACTATAATGAACTATGCTCAGCACTGAATCTGAACGTGGCACGTGTACTGAGAGGCTACCATTGCAACAGACTGGGCATCCACAAGACGCAAGAACACCCTCAACAGGGCTTACGACGGGAATCCGTGTGTCTGAAACAATGACAAAGATTTCTGGTTCTGTTTGGTAGCCTTTAGCCTTGGGAATTTATTTCTTCATCAAGGGGCTTGATGGTAAGTGTTTTTCAAGTCAGATATTTTGGTTCACAAGTTTAGCATTTTCAAACTATGCCCAAGATGACTGGCAAGTCTAGTTTACTGACACCTTTCGTGAATGTAAACATTACTGAAAGACTCCCAAATATTAATAGTTTACATTCTAAAGATTATGGAAAGTCAATGTTATAGTACTAAAGCCTGACCTAAAATAAAAGCATCTTTTAACCTAAGATTATATGGCAACAAAAGGGTCTAAATTACAAAAGTACATATTTTTATCAGCAAGTCTCCTCTAATGAAGTTTGGAACGTATTTCTGAATTGGATGTATTTTTTATTTCTTTCTAGGAACCAGGGTGTCAGAGGGGAGAAACACCTTGGGTATTGGGATACAGTACAACTAAATTCCTGTTAAGGTCTTATTGTTTAATTAGAGCTGAGATGGTAAGGTTTTTATCCTTCTCAGCTAAAATGGTGCCACCAAAAGTGTACGTCTCATTGCTAATCCAGATTTGTAATTCTGGAAAGGAAATAGGGATGTTAAGAAGGCACACTATTCAATGTATGTATTACAGGATCAAAGAGGGGCGAGGGGGAGATTACAGATCAGGGGGCAGCAAACTGTGGCCCACTGCCTAATTTTGTAAATAAACAGCAGAACACAGCCTCGATATTCACTTACATATTGTCTACGGCAGTTTTCATGCTACAGTAGTTGAGCACTTATGATGAAGACCTTACGGTCCACAATGCCAACAAGATTTGTCTGGCCCTTTACAGAAGGTTTGCTGATTTCTACATAGATCAGAAGCCTGACTAAAAAGCAAAGAGTGAGTGTGCACGCACGCAAGTGCACACACCCTAGGTAACAGGAATATAGCCAAGCGATATATTCTAATCCAATGAGACAATTGGAATTTGAACACTGGTTAAATATTTGATATTAAGAGATTAATTTTGGGGGGTATAAATATACTATTTTTTTAGCCAGGTGTGGTGGCTAACGCCTGTAATCCTAGCACTCTGGGAGGCGGGGGAGGGAGGATAGCTTGAGGTCAGGAGTTCAAGACCAGCTTGAGCCAAGAGTGAGACCCCCATCTCTACTAAAAATAGAAAAAACTAGTCACGAGTGGTGGCGCATGCCTGTAGTCCCAGCTACTCGGGAGGCTGAGGCAGGAGGAGATGCTTGAGACCAGGAGTTTGAGGTTGCTGTGAGCTGGGCTCATGCCACAGCACCCTAGCCCAGGCAACAGAGCGAGACTCTGTCCCCCTCCCCCCAAAAAGAAGGAAAGCTATTTTTTTAAAGCACATCACAATTGGATAAAGATACTTAGGCTATCACTTTCCTTTCAGATAACTTAGGGAAGAAGAAAACTACAGAAGCTTGTGATTTCATCCTTTGAGAAAAGGTAATTTTATTTTCCCTGCCAAAAGAAAAATGTGTGGAATGAACATTAACCCTAAATACCCGCAATTTTACTGAACTGCTTTATTGGATAGGAAAACACTCTAGATCAAAGCCCCTTCATTATCTAGGCCCCTAAAACAGTAAGTAGACTCTAGTAAGATGTCAGTTTTCCTGGGTACAAAACTGAGTCTCCTAAGAAGAGCTTTTCTAGTTCTACAGACTTGTCCAACACAGCTGACAGAGAAATAGGAAGCACCCTGAAAACACACTATCCCAGAAAAAGACAAAACCAATATAAACATCTTTTTGTGCGTGTCAGTTAATATAAAAATATCAGGCCCACAAGTAACAAATCTTTTTCCCAAAAGGCTGTAAGATATATTTGTAAGGTGAAAGTTTTCTTTCCCCTTTTACTATGTTGAAGAGGGACAATGTAAAGTGCTGTCTATGGGCATTCTCTTAATGTGCACTATTTTATATTTATACTTGTCACCTCCCTCTCACACTCCTACTTTTAACAGCCAAAATGAAGGGCCTTTTTGTTGAAGGAACGGCTGAGCTAAAGCCAGGCCTGAAGGGCCATTTTGATAAAGCTCCTCGTTTGTCTAATTTTGCATCCGTTTCCACCCCAAATGACTTTCCGTACAATAATAACTGAGAATGGCATATACCCTACTCCTTATCTGTTATCCATCAAAGGGCCTAACCATTTTCTCACAAATGGGTATTCAATATACATGTATCTGTTGAACACACGTATGACCAGAGGAAAAGAGTCCGCAGACTGAAATAAAGGCTCACATTTGAGTGTGGTATAAGCTGCCAGCAGCAATGAAGGACCAGCAAATATAGATTAGGATGCCGAAGAGTCAGCTACCTTCAAAAGACAAGAATAGGATACAAGTTTGGCATGATTACTGGCTCCAAAAAATTGCTTTCAGTCTAACAGAATGTTTTAATAAAAAACATCTTTAAGCCTATGAAATCAAATAATAAATAGGGAAGAAATTTGGACTACCAATGAAAGAAAAATCATACCTACATATATAAAATTCTAGACTTTAGGTAAAGTCCTAAAATAATTTCTTCAAATTTTCTTTGCTATAAATGATACAGCCCTTAGACATGGCCCTAGACTAGTACTCTTGGGGGCTGATCAAATTTCCACATTCTCTGCTCTTTAAAATGAGTAAATTGTATTAATGATTTAGGTGACTACTTGAAACATTAGTGTGGCAACACCTGCTTGAGAGAATTACGCATGTTCCTGTGTGAATGCCACCATCCCAGTCTAGGAATCCAGTTGCTACAAAAAATCCAAGGTGATAGCTCAACTAGGAGACAGGCAGACAGAAGTACTGAGCTCCACATAACCTTTCACATGAATACATGTGTCTTTCGTACGGAAGAATACAAATGCCAATCTACTTGTTCACAAATACAAAAATCATATTGGCAACTAAACATCAGATCTGAAATATCTTTATTGCTGCACTATTGCACTCTAGACTACATCACAACTCAAACAGGGCTTTCTTTCTAGTTTTTTCCTGTAAGACCGAATGTTAGGCATTTAGGTGTTAGTGGTGTTATGCCAGTCATTAATTTACAACAAATACTTTGCAGCAAATGGCTGATACTTCTAAGTATTTTGAGTTATGGAGATGGTTTAAGTAAAAAAAAAAAAAATCACAAAAGGTTACTTTTGCATTGACATCTCTACAGCAGTATTTGCTAGAGATTGGGTTTGGTCATTAAATCATCTTGCGGTACAATTACCTGTTAGGGTATGTTATTAGGGGAAAGGGTTCCAAAGGCTCAGTGTGGCTCCATATATTGAGCGCTCGGCCACACAGAATACCCGTAAATGACAGCTACATGTCATGTGATAGCAACAGACAAAATCCTTAAAGTTGCTAATGCCTTTACTTATTTAGCAAATATTTTTGAGCTCAAACTATGTGCCAAACACTGCATTTGAGTGCACTTCTAATTTCAAACTTTTCCCTAATCTCAAACACTTAATAAACCAGTTTGGTATGGGGAAATTAATACTGAAATGGAAGTTGAGGAGTCCATGGTCCTAAAACTGACTGTAATCATTGTAGTAGCCTCTCTGGGTATGCTTCATTAGATAGTCTCTTAAGGTCTCTTTCAACCTAAGTAATTCTACAATTATCTTGAAACCGTTTAATGTATTAATTACTCTCTCACCAACTATTGGGATATGTGCCAAAAAGTTAAGACTATCTTGTGTTTAGCTTTCACTAAGATTCTGACACATACCTTATTACATTTGGAAGATTAGCATTTTCTTTTTTTTTTTTTTTGAGACAGAGTCTCACTCTGTTGCCCTGGCTAGAGTGCCGTGGCGTCTGCCTAGCTCACAGCAACCTCACAACTCCTGGGCTCAAGCGATCCTCCTGCCTCAGCTTCCTGAGTAGCTGGGACTACAGGCATGCACCACCATGCCCGGCTAATTTTTTCTATATAGTTTTAGTTGGCCAATTAATTTCTTTCTATTTTTTTTTTTTAGTAGAGACGGGGTCTCACTCTTGCTCAGGCTGGTTTCAAACTCCTGATGTTGAGCGATCCTCCCACCTCAGCCTTCCAGAGTGCTAGGATTACAGGCATGAGCCACCACGCCTGACCAAGATTAGCATTTTCTTATTGCCAAACATAAGATTAGTCATGGTGGGAAAAAAATCTGGTTGACAATAAGGTAGTATTAATAGCAGGTAAGGTAGATTTCCTGTAGTTTATTTCCTTCTTTAATTCAAACTTCAGAAAGTTATGCCATAGACTAAGTTCTGAAGTAGCTTTTTCTTATCTAATCATAGATCCAATAATTCGATTTCCTACACCAACTCCCAAACACTGGTCTGTGATGATTTGCAGTAAAAGGAAAAAGGCTCAAATAGTAATTTTTCCCATTAAGCTAAACTTGATGTCTTAATTTTAAATTTTCTAAATTTTGCCCTTTTTAGTGTGAAAATATCCTTCAAGTATTTATATATAATTTTATCAATTATGTTGTTTACTAAGCAAAACAAGTTGGTAACTATGATGATCCCAATACTTGGGAAAAAACAACTCTAAAATAGAGAAGTTTGGTCAATATTGCCTTAGCCACAATGATTGTCAGGTAATCTTCACTTTATGTAGAATATCTCCAATGCTAGGAGATTCAGATTTTTTTCTGAAGCAACCCCATTTCAACTTTGGATAATTTAAAACTGCTTTTTAATCTTGAGCCAAGTGGTCCCAATCATTACCTGTTAGAACTGCATAGAATTCTTCTGCCACAGGACAGTTTTTTACATCTTTAGAGATAATGCTATGTATGTGGGTACCGTCTTTACTTTGCCTTTCTCTAAAAATTTCCATTTCTTTAATAAAACCTGAGTATGTGGCCATTTTATAATTTCCTTTGTTCTAAGTTTTAAAAAAATCTAAAAAACTAGTTAAATATATTCTCTATATTAATATAAAGGTTCAAAGAATATATTACATATTTACTTGTGATCAATAAATCCACAAATATACAGTAAATATGGGATGAAGCAGTTTACCTTTACTTTTCAACCCATTTTCCCAAGATTATGCACAAGGGTAAATTGTATGGGAATTCAGAGGAATTTTTTATAAGGTTTCCTAAAACCTGTAGGGAATCATAAAAGTAAATAAAGATGAAAGATATACTGATTAGAAATCCTTTTTTTTTTTTTTTTTTGGTAAAGAGATAACAGTCTCGCTCTGTCACCCAGGCTGGAGTGCAGTGGTGCAATCATAGCTCACTGCAGCCTTTAACTCCTGGGCTCAAGGGAGCCTCCTGCTTCAGCCTCAGGAGTGATTGGGATTTCAGGCTGGAGCCATCTCGCCTGGCAACTGCTATTAATCAATCAAAGCAGGGTCAGTACGAGGTAGTTCATCATTTATATACTTTCAAATAAAAACATACGAAAAAACCCCTCATAATATTCTATAATTCAAACTTGTAAACATTAAGTACAAAGGTATCTGGATTTTACGTAAGTTTACAAAGATGTTCCCCTACCCCAATTAGTCTAAATTAGTACAGTTGGCAAAGAAATCTGAATTGAATGTCAGAGTCAATAAAATTCACAAAGCCAGAAGCAGTTTAGTGCTCACAAGTTTATATTTTTAGGTTTGATATTCTTGTGTATTTTCTAAATACACAGACAAAACAGTTTCGGAAGTTTACATACATGTCTTAGGACACTTATTAGGTAGGTAATTTACATTAAAAAAAATTGGTCTTCGTAAAAGGTCTTCCCAAAGAGCTTTTACAAACAGCAGGCAGAAGAAAGTGTTTTTATGTTTACAGTGTTTAAAATGCTGATTCTCCCATTTCATAATGGCCTCAACCATCCCTCTCTACAAACCAAAATTTTGTTCTCAATAGCTAGTGTACTCCAAATTTAAGTACCCACTGTCATAAAATTCAGGGCTAGAAAACATCTTTTAATGTGTGCTTATCCCTAACACATTTTAACTACCTGGAATTAATTTCACTTGAAAGCAGGGATACAGCAGGAAAAAAACTTTCCATCTTAAATCCTAACGTGACTAAACACCTGTTAGTTCTAACGAGTATATTATGTACCATAGTTAAGTTTAAGGATCTGGGTGACTGAACGGCACAAAAACTGGGGTTTGTATCTAGTTCTTCAGATAAAAACCATCCTTTTAAAAATCAAAATGCCACAGCTGATTAATAGCATGTGCAACACTGAGGTTGTGTCTTCTTAAAGTCAAAGTGACAAAACAATTGCTTTATCAGGAGGAAAAGGTAGTAAGGATATTTGTTGGAGAAGGAAGGACCAAAATTCTTAACACAGCTGCTTTATAGGAAAAATATAAATCTCCATAGACAGACTCCTTTAAAGAGCTGAAATTCTACAAAAGAGTCGTTTAAATGAGGCAGCAACCGGAGCCTCCAAGAAAGAGCATGGGTTTCAGAATCAGACCTGGTCAAATCCCAGCTCTATCATGGCTGTGTTAAATTAGCCAAGTTTCTGAATTTCACAGCCTTTCTTCATCTATAAAATGGAGACAATTAGCACCTACCTTATAGAGGATTAGATAAATTAATGTATATAGCACAGCGGCAAGTGTGGGCACACAAAACTGGTAGCTTTTGGAATCATTCTTCAGAAAAATGCATCTAAACCTGTCATGCTATGTTCAGAAAATCCTAAAAATATAAAACTCAAGTTTTAAAAATTTAAGATTTTTTAAAACCTATTTTCCTTCACACTTTTCCCTACATTATGCTACTCCAGTAATCTCCAGGCCGTTTACACTATATTGTGTTAATATAAATTTCCAACTCCTAATCCTTTTTCCTATGTTTCCCTTTTCCCCCTTTTCTCATTTCTTCTTTTCCTCTCTGTTCTTATCTATTATTAAACAACTAAGATGTATTATGCACCTATTATGTACCAGTGTTCTAAGCACTTTACAGGAATTAACTCATTTAGCTCACTCTTCTCCATCAGGATGGCTCTACCTAAACTAGCTAGTGTTTTTCCCCCGGAATTTCAAAGCTACTCATTACTGTTCAGTTTCCCCTTCCTGAAATGTTTCTTTTTTTAAGCTCTCAATTGCTAGGGTGCTAAAATTTAGCAAAACATCTAGTAAATAAGAAAAATGAGAGCCAAGAACTATGACAAAGAGGGGACCATATGGAAGTAGCTGTCTGAGAATTCTAAGAAATAATACATGATCTTGATTTGAGAGGGTCTGTTACTAGAGTGAATATGAAAGAAACAGTTTATACTCTTCCCCTTCATTAAAATGAGCTCTAAAATATTTTTCATTTAAAATATAAATTACAAGAGAAAACTTCACCAAATGTGTAACATAATTCTGCCAGAGTCCTACAGATAAAATTATGAGTATTCCACTTTTACCTCTGAGACCAATCATTTAGTTCTTAGTATCTATCAACTTCCTGAAATTGTAAGTCAGAAAAAGAATATACTTAAAAAAATAGAAATGTCCAGTAGTATACCTTAGTACTAAAACTATTTTTTAAAAAGATCTACATGGGAAAAGGAAGTCCCTTGAGATCATGAAACAAAATAAGTTAGGCAGTCAGCAAGTAGAAAAATCTGTCAATTCTGTTTCTGGCAAAATGTTTACTTCAAAGAAATTTTTATATAGGCTGAGGCTAACATATTCAAGAGTATAAACATTTTTCCTTTGGATTACCTAAAAACAAACTTTTAAAGTATTATATTTCAATTGACTAAAAATATAGCCAAATCTGTCACAACACAACATAGAAGGTAATGGACAATTATAGAATATTTTAAATTAACAGTAACAAGCCATCTACGTCAAACTGTTTCCAACTAAAACCAAAACAAAAGCACAACAATCCCGTAGTGTACCAAGTGTGTATTTCAATTTACTGTATGCAATCTAACAAAAATTTGGTCATAATTTACCAGATATACATAAATGATTTAAGTAGTAAAAGAAAATTCAGTTTCAAGAGAATAAATTCATATCTTGAGGAAAAGTAAAAGTACATTAAGAATGTAAAGCCAAGTCCAGTTTCTATGCAATAAGTGAACTGTAGTCTAATAAAGCAGATTTAGGTGTTTTTTTAGATATATATCTTTGTTCTTTAATATATATTTATATATAGACAGATCTACCAATTGTAAACTAGTTTTTATTTTAAAGGAAGGGAATAAATGGGATGAAAGAAATCTTTATACTATACTTACATATTCACAAAGAATATTTTACGTTTAAAATACTTTTTCATTCATAGTATTTTTGCCCAACTAATTTCTACTTTGGACCTCACCAGAAATACATTTTACTCATTTGTCTAGAACATTAAGATATACTCTTCAGTTTTAAACAAAATTCAAACCAAAACAATTCATCTTTGAGGTCTACAGTTATGTAGAAACTATAGTAAAGTATAGGTGACAAAAGATGTATCTAACCATGTAACTGTAATTTATCTTTGATTTATCCAAGCAGAAACATCATTGTCTAACATTAAACCATTATTCTACTGAAATCAGTGACAATGATAAAGCTTGCTCTGAAAAAAACATATCAACTTTTCAACTTTGATCAGATAGAGCACCAAAAGGATTATATCTGTCAAAGCATCTTTGTAACTTTTTCCCACACAACTAGCATAATTTAGTTACCTGATATAAAATAGGAAAATATACTCAATTTTTATTTAAAAGAAAGCTGAAAATATGTTCCTCAACCTTATAATATACAATATACTCCTGATAAAATGTGATACATTTATAATATGTGAAATGTTGCTGAGTTGCACAATCAGCTAATTCATTTGTCACCAGGCTAAATAAATTTGACATTTCAACTTAAGGATCACCATTTGTACCCTGAAGAATTTAGTTAATGGAATAAAGCCTCTCAATATTTTATTTGTAAGATTTTTAGAGATTGTTTAATCATGGTGACTACTAAAAACACTGTATGTAGGTGTAGTGATTTTAAAGAATGGAAAAATAATTTAATTATAGATCATAATTTTTAAACTCAATATCCCAGTAAGTATGAAACAAAAGAGAATGCATATTTTGTGTTAATTTTAATGACAAAAAGGGCACAGGGATAAAAACCTGATATTTCACTTCTTTGCATAACACAAACTAACCAAACTGGACATGGGGGATAAATTATAAAACAAATCACCTTATTATTTCTATGACTTTTCTTTCAATTAGGTCTTTCAAATGGGACTGAGGTATAGTACACTGGCAAAAATAAAGAGGCAAACAAGAATAATGCCAAAGTAACAGATACCCAAAACCAAATACCATGTCAGAAAACATTATATATAACCATTTCAGATTAGAGCAGCAAGAGAAAGTTACTTCTAAATCATAATCACTTTAGTGGTATTTGTCAACTTCACCATGGTAACTCTGCAACATTATTCTTCATTTGTGTAGTAAAATTCAGGTCAAAAAGGCAAGGGGAGATGGGGGAAGTCAGTTAGTTCATTCCAATAAATTATCTCTCCAGTTCTTATAAACATGCCCATCAGCACGAAATTGAGAAATAATACCTAAGACTAGAAGAGACTTGGTTTAAGTTATGAAGCAAATTAAAATGGAAAAATACAAGAAAATAGAACCAATGGGGTTGAAAAAGCCCCTCACTGAAAATCTGTATTAAAAAAAATAAAATTAATAAAAATAAAAATAGAAACAAAACTCTACTAGTACAAACTAGCCTGAGTGGTTTGATGGACAGAGTTATTGGGTCAACTGTCACTGTACTTCCATAAATGGATTTTCTTCATTCATGTTAAAGTAGCACATGAATGTAAGCTCTATAAGGACAGGTAATATATTTTCATAGGACCCAAATAGTTACTGTATATCCTATAAATAAAAAATATTTTACTTTGATAACTGACTGAATATGTGGGGACTCCATGTAATCCAACCACATGGTTGTTTGCTGTACAGTCCTGTGCAAATATAAAAAAAATTTTTTTTTTGCTATAAGGCTTTGACCCTACAGTTTTCACAGCAACATAACTACCATCCAGCATGTACCATATTTTGCAAGCCTTCAAGTTCAACAATCCAAATTGTCGATTCATATTAAGTCCAAATGCAGCATTCTTGAGGAGTATAGTAGGTCAGTTAATCATCTAGAGACATACAAACATCTCCTGATTCATCCCATCGAGATGCATCATTCTGATCTTCTCCATCATCAACCAGCTCTTCATCAGCTTCTCCTACTTCATTCTCCTCATATTCTTCATCCCGAGGGAATTCTGTATCCTGTCCCTGATCTACACCTTCTTGCCCTCCTGGCTGTGATTTATCTGCACAGTCTACACAAACACCATAGCGTCGAGATCCATGTCTTATTCCAACACTGGCTGCTAACATGAAGATCTTCTTACACACCATACATTTGTACTTTTTATCCTTTTTATGCACCTGATTGAAAGGGGGAAAAATTCAATAAGGACAGTATAGAAAATAGAATGCATTTGAACCACTCAAATTCAACCATATATTTAATAGTGAGTGGCTATACCATTGCTTTTCTGTATGAAATTCAGTTTCGTTCATATCTTTGCTTAAAGCAATTTATTTAATAATCAACCTTCCTTAAATTTGTAATTAACTGTTGAAATCCCTTTTAATCTTCACTGGCATACATATAGTTTAACTCAAAGATCAACTGTATTTAAAGTTACTTACCAGGGAATGTCTTTTTACATGTTCTCTTCGAGTAAACAGCTTTCCACAAATGTCACAGCTAAATGATCTCACTCCCGTATGAATGAGCAAGTGCCTTTTTAGTGTTCGTCTGTATTTGGCTACATAGCTACAATGAGGGCATTTTAACTTGTTCATGATTAGAGATGATTCACCTGTGAGAATTAAAAAAGAAAAGCTGTACATTAAACAGAAAACTTGCTATCAAAACAACTTCCATCTCTATTCCGGGAAACAGTAACTGATATACGGCTACTACTACTTGATTTTTTTAAACTCAGAATATGGAAACTTTTGTTAAAAAGTATTTGGTATTTGTTTAGTTGATTAATACTTGCCATTTTCCCAAGTTTCTTGTTTTGGCCAAGATTCCGGCATTAATCCATACTTGAAATCGTTTGAAGCACCTGGCATCAATCCATACTTGAAGTCATTTGAAGTAGCTGGTATCAACCCATACTTGAAATCACTTGAAGGGCCAGGCATCAAACCATACTTGAAATCATGTGAAGTACCTAACAAAAAGTGATTTGAAGTAATGGTAATAAAGATCTCTCTTATTAGTGTCAGAAAGTAGAAAATATATTTATATCTTATGAGCATAACAGAACATCTTAAAAGCCAGTTAACTCTACATTTTAGTCTAAAGTTAAGTTGTCTCCATACTTTATTATCACAATTTTAAAAACTCAAATTTAAAATAAATTCAGTATAGGAAAAAATTGAATTAAAAAACCCCCATGGGCTGGGCGCGGTGGCTCACGCCTGTAATTCTAGCACTTTGGGAGGCTGAGTCGGGCGGATCGCTCAAGGTCAAGAGTTCGAAACCAGCCTGAGCAAGAGCGAGACGCCGTCTCTACTAAAAATAGAAAGAACTTAATTGAAAAAATTAGCCGGGCGAGGTAGCACATGCTTGTAGTCCCAGCTACTTGGGAGGCTGAGGCAGAAGGATTACTTGAGCCCAGGAGTTTGAGGTTGCTATGAGCTAGGCTGACACCACGGCACTCTAGCCCGGGCAACACAGTGAGACTCTGTCTCAAAAAAAAAAAAAAGAAAAAGAAAAAGAAAAAGAAAAGACAAAAAGAAAAAGAAACTTCTCTTTCTAACTCCATTCTTACCCAAAACAAAGTCCAGAAGGTAGAATTCAAAATAGAATAACAGATGCGCTTAGGGATCTTCAGATTAGCAAAGGAAGGAATTATCTCCTCTGGATTTAATTCCATTTTGACTTTGTAAGTAATTCCCCAGACCAGGAATCTTCTGGCAGTGTGAATATATCCAGAATCCTCCACAGCTATTGCCACCCTGATCCAGCTCTAGTCCTTGGATAGTTTTCTGTAGCCACCAGCTTGTCTCCCAGTTCCTACTGTTGCTTGCCTTCCTAGAGTCTGTTCTTAGTACAGCCATCACAGATTCTTTTAAAAAGACCAACTCAGAGGCAGGTCATCAGTTTGCTCATAAGGCTGCAAGAGCCACCCATTTCACTCACAGTAAAAGACAAAGACTTCCAATATCCTACAAAGCCTTACCTGGTGGAATCCTTGCTTCTAGTTCAGACTGACTTCTGTGATAAAGTAGGCTCCCAATTCAAGGCATCTATGTTTCCCTCTGCCTCAATCATTTCTTTCAGGATATACGCATGGTTTACTCGTGTAGCAAATAATTTATTTTACTCCCATGGACACCATGGTTTTAATAAAAGAATGCTTATCAAAATGGATTTTCTAAGAATTCATTTTCCCAGATTTACCAGACATGTTGTCCCTCTTAAAAATTAAGAGAATAAACTTAAGATTTCCTCTTTGGTGAAAGTATTAATACCCAACGAAGTTAAAAGGTCTCTCTAAAGTGTTTTAAAACTGCACATCATTACTCTTAATGTAAACTGTTCCATACTTTAAAATACACCCATTTTTTTGGTGTCAAGAAAGCCTTCTGAACCCATTACTATATATAATTTAATTATAATATATTACTGTCTGGGGCAAAGTTTTCAGAATCCTAAATGAGACAAAATTTCTGCGTGTGTGAGATGGAGACAAGGATGGGGGTGGTAGCCTGTGGGGGTGAATCTACTTTTAGTTTCACTTTTTTTTTTTTTTTAAAGACAAGGTCTCACTCTGTTTTCTGGATACAGTGGTGTCATCATAGCTCACTGCAATCTCAAACTATTGGGCTCCAGTGATCCTCCTGCTTCAGCCTCCCAAATTGCTGGGACTACAGGTGTGTGCCACCGTGCCCAGCTAATTTTTCTATTTTTTGTAGAGAAATGTTGCTCTTGCTCAGGCTGGTCTAGAACTCCTGACCTCAATCCTTCCAGCTCGGCCTCCCAAGCACTAGGATTACAGGCGTGAGCCACTGAACTCGGTATTTCTAATGTCTAAAGTATAGGCCCTCCAATTATTTGCTGAATAAAATATATCTAGCAAATGCTGATGTATATCTGATACTTGACTTGCTCAAAATACTTGAAAAACTAATGTCATAAAACATGTTATATGTGCTAATATATTCAGTTAAGTATTATTCACTACACATAAAAATAAGGAGATAGAAAAATATCCCTAAAGGAGTTTATGAACTGATGATCCAAGATTCAGAATTACAGATTTTCTTTGTATTTGATACTCTGTGTTTCTCTAGACAGCTTACAATAAAGATATAATAAAATGCATCCACAGTGACAGGCAAGAAACACTATCTGGAATACAAAATGATAATTCAAATTAAGAAAGCCACGTGGGTTATCACAACTTATTAACATTAGTGTCACTGAAGTTGGTATACAGCTCCCCCATTGCTAAATTTGACTGGCAAATAAATAAATAAATAAAGCCAGCAAGCAAGCTTTTCCCTGAATTTCTTGCATCTCTCCTAATTCTTAGAATTAGCAGATATTACTTATATGAATTACAAGAGTGGTGTGAATAAAGTTATTGTCATTGTAATTCCATACACTTAAGTATCATTAAGGATCTACTTCAAAATTGTGCTTACTGTTCACTAATATCTTTCTGCGTACACTGTTCCATAACAGCAAACTAAGGAAAAATGTAAGTTTTTGACATCAAAGTCATATGACAAAGGCTGATCTCAGCTGCAAAAATACTAATGGATGAAAATGTACCCTTTGAGGGAGATGACTAAATCAAAGGCTTACTCTTCTGAAAATGAATGATATGGATCATTCTCCACTGAAAAAGTGTGTATGTGCCCAAATTTAACATTTTATATATAAATTCACACAGCCCTATTAAACCCATTCTTGCACCAGATTTCTAAACAAAAAAAAATGGAAAATTCTCTTACACTATTAGTGATTTTCTGTAAAAGCAAACTATCTTCATAATTCAACACATCTAACCCGCAAACTGCTAATTTCAAATTTTTTTAGTAAATTCTTTTCAATAGTCAGGGGAAACCACCTTAAGACAGCTTCTTCAGAACTGTGGCTTAATTGTGGTCAGTGCACACTATATTCACAAGCCCTGGCTGCTTTTGTGTAAGGAGTGCCCCTAGTGGTCCCCCACTCCAATGTTGAAAAGAACTCCAAAGCTACACTGAAAGAACCAATAAACATCCATATCCCTTTACCTATCTTCAACAAATGTTAGTTTTGCCCATTTTCTCATTATGCATACACATTTTTACGTACTATTTGAAAATCTGCACACTCATCACTTTAAGACTAAATATAGCCCATGTCTTCTAGAGCCTACATAATCACAGGACATCCAAGAAATTTAAAATTGGTTGAATAACACATACTACATATTCAAATTTCCGGCCATTCCCAAAATGCCCTGTTGAATCATTTTTTGACCTAATAACATCCATGCTGCATTTCAGTTTATCTCCTTGGTCCTTTTAATCCAATGGTTCCCCGACTTGTCTTTAATGACATTAACATTTTAGAGTTTGGAGCATCTGTCATGTAACTGGATTTATGAAGATCTGATTTTTCCTCCATGATTAGAATCAGGCTAAGTATTTTCAGGAATGCTACATAGGTAATGCGTGCTGGCTAGAGTGTATCACACATCAGCTGGTACTTAATTTCAGTTTGTTCTATTATTGATGATATTAAGTTTAACCACTTAGTTATGATAATGTTCCCCAGAGTTTTTTTTTTTTTTTTTTTTTTATACATATGCTCACTTTGTTGCCCGGGCTAGAGTGCCGTGGCGTTAGCCTAGCTCACAGCAACCTCAAACTCCTGGGCTCAAGTGATCCTTCTGCCTCAGCCTCCCAAGCAGCTGGGACTACAAGCATGCGCCACCATGCCCGGCTAATTTTTTCTATATATTTTTAGTTGGCCAATTAATTTCTTTCT